>OZ017786.1:13133619-13198872 GCA_963969325.1 Lycopodina hypogea
AATTAACCGAACTTGATCATAGTGATTAAACCCGAATCATCATTAACAGAAACTTTTCAGTGCTATATAATTAAATTTTGTGTCATGTAAATTTCATCCTATATATGTCTTTCACAAATTGATTTGAATGTTAACATAATAAGATGACATGTTTTATATCCACATATATATAAATATATAGATACATACATACATATGTATATTGTCAGGGAATTCCTCCCTGACTGACGTGGAGGACATACAATTACCCTCCTTGATAGTATCTAGGGCAGGTGTTGACAGTTATGAACATGGCAATGGACATCACAACATATTCCAGGGGTGGGTGATGTTGACTATCTGAACATGGCAGCCAACATGAGAATGATATTACTGATAAGGCTAAGAAACAGACAACCACAAGACAGAAAAGAACTCCCCTAATGAGGGCCGAGGAGCCTGTGACAGCGGTGTGCCTCTACCTGCTGATTCGTCAGCTGGAGTAGTTACTATGGAAACTGATGATGTCAAACTGAACTAAATAACTGTTTATAAAAGGAACTGAACATTGCAATACAGAGAGAGAGAAAGAGTTGGCTAGTAATTGATATTAGAGAACATTAATTTGTGAATGTTAATCTCTTTGATATAGGGGGTTGGAAGCACTATTATGCATTACAGAATCATTTCTTATCCAATTCCTTCAAGAAATCTGTTATTGTCTTGTGATCAACAGCACCAACAAAGCCGCACTTCTTCACACCATCCACGAAGCCCAGTACAGCAGGAATGGAGGACACATCATACGTCATAGCCACTTCGGGTAGCAGATCAATATCTACTTTGGCTACATCAAGTTCACCCTCAAACTCACCCACTGCTTCTCTCAGAGTGGGATCTAAGACTTTGCAAGGATTGCACCAGCTGAAAATGAAATTCATATAACATAATATATAAAACAACCCCTGCATGGTGGTGTTCATTATTTGTACCTATGTGGGTAATGGCCTACCAAACCATTAGATCTAGAGACCTGAACCTTTGGCATGGAATGCATACACAACTTGACCCAGGGAGTAACTTGGTCAATGTTAGAACCCCAAGGGGGGGGGGGGGGAACTTATATTAAAAACACATGCAATCTGATCACACACAAATATAACCACAGTGAGTTCAAAAGGGCACTAATTCCTAAATGAAACAGTTTCATCCAAGAGGTATATCCACAGCTCTGTTTAATCAAGTGAACAGGTCATTTAGTTTATGCTTAATCGTTCATTATTACTAAGCAGGTCAAATCACACACAAAAAATAATAATCAAGTGAGTTCCAAAATCATTAGTTACCACCAGTCGGAAAGAGAATTTCAGGGAGTGGAAATCTGTCCTACAATTACATACTAGAGGTACATCCATAATCTGGTAAGGTAAGTGAACAGCCAACTTTGTTCATTTAATTCCAAAGCACACACTCTGATCTGATAGTTTAGCATTACACAATGCTTCCATAACATTCTTGTCTTTCTAAAAGAAAAAAAAAAAAAAGAAAAAAAAAAAAAAAAAAAAAAAAAAATCCATGGGCAACAGGTGCATTACTACTTACCAGTTGCAGTTGCTTGAATGAATCCTAAAGGTCTAGAAATGGGTGTTTACAGTGGCTTTATTCATGTTGACATTGGTACAGGCATACTGTTCAGTATTCAATATAAACAGAGAGGTTAAATATTATGGCTATTCATTCTTAGCTTCCCACCCCACCTTCTCTTTCTACTGCCACCATGACTCTCTACACACACACACACACACACCACACACACCACACCACACACACACACACACACACACCACACACACACCACACACACACACCACACACACACACCACACCACACACACGGAGTCAATACGTACAGACCTAATAGTTCACTTGACTAACTGGCATAAGAGCCACCAGGCTACACAAAGTTAAAACTATATATGATACAATGTCATATGCTAAACAGAGAGACCAAGCTGTCCACAAACCTGGCAAATGAGATTGAAAAATTTTCTTTGTCAGTCAGCAATTAAAATATCAGAAATCTAAATCGCCAATATACATGCAGTGAAAGAATGCATCCAATTATAATTCAGCTAATATTGTCTCTCTGTGTGTCTGTAATCCCTATTCACTTATTTTTGGGAACATCATCTTCAAACTTTCACGGGACATTCAGTGGACCAGGGAGAGTGTCAATGGGGGGGGGGTTCATTTTTGCCATTTTTGGCAGAATTGGAGCAATGCATAATACAAGGGTTGATGGAGTGGTGCCCACTGTGGAAACAAGAAACCTATCAGCAAATTCAAAATGAGGAAAGCATTTGTAGAACATCAAAATATCTTACCGTAAAGGTTCCAGCAAAAAGGAGCCACACACACTAAGCTTTAGTTCAAATTCACTCCAGACACTGTGACTGTGGCAACAATAAAGCAGCTGCTTTGGGGGAGTAGCTGGGGATGTGGTATTCTCTACCCCCCCCCCCCCCCCCCACCTAAAAAATTAAGGATCATCAGGAAAAGGAAAAAAAAAGAGAGAAGGAAATCCCTCAAAATAATCATCCTTTACCTAATCATACATTAATTCTTATTACAATTTTTCCACATAGTATAAAAGAAAGGAAGGAAAAGTGACATCATATTTGTAGGAGTTGCAATTATGCATTAGCCAGCAAAATTTTGGGTAAAATTCCAAACCAATTCACAGGCAACAAGGAAACTTGACCCCTTCAAAAGTGAAGGATGTTCACAATGTATTAAGCAGAGAACCCAAACCAAAAAGATTATTTAGAAAAAGAAAGGAGAAAAAATAAATTAAAAATTAATTTAGTGTTCCATCTGACAAACTTGGCTGTGTGTGTGTGTGTGTGTGTGTGTGTGTGTGTGTGTGTGTGTGTGTGTGTGTGTGTGTGTGTGTGTGTGTGTGTCATTCATACATGTAGATATATATATATATGTTATGCATTTATCTGTCACAGAAACAGCTGCATTTTGTTAAGGACACACATAAAAGGCTCAATTGTTAAAAACAACTTCCATAATGATTTCAGATAGAGCAAAGGACAGGCAGAGTTTGAGGGAGCTAATGTGTACACAGATTGTAATGAGTCCTTTACTACTGCACTCATGCAAAGATTGGCTAATGCATCAGCAGTGAGTCAGTGACTGGATTCAGATTCCATTACTACAAGAGGGGAAAGTTCTAATATGAACTCACAGAATGGTAGCTTGGCAGCCACTGCACTATCAGTGGACAACTATGTACACTAATTTCCCTCATATTTCAGAATGCCCTTCTTCACAATTGAAACTGCCACAGTGTTCTCTCTATTGCAAATACTGTTATGGGTTGTGGTCATAAGAAAAATAAGGAAGTGTATATACTTCGAGGACTTCAATTTTTCTAATTTTAATAATTTTAATAATTTTTTAAATTTATTTTTGGTATATGCTTATTGGTTTCTTTCGTTTTTTGTTGTAATTTTTGAGAGGGGAGGTGGAGTGGGGATGTGCAAAATCAATGACCCTTTACCAGAATTTCACAGATCTCCTGAGAAAGCAGGAAAATTCTTGTTGTAGCCACAATACATGCAGTGGATATCAAAATTCCATCAGGCAATGTGATGCCAAAGAGAATTTTCACAAAAATTTTCATTGATATAAGCTTAGGAGGCTAGGAGGAGTTCACAGACATCAGACAGACAAACATTGGCCATTTCTTATTACTCGAAGAATAGCAGCCACTGCTCGTTAAGTGCACAACTATACAAAAATTTCCCTGATATTCCAGATTGCCCACACTTATAACATAATTGAAACAGCTGCAGTGTTCTCTCTCTCTAATCCCTCTCCTTTCATGGAGCAAAACAACCTGTGGGCATGCGAAAAGTAAGGAAAGTTATGTTAGCTGAACTTCAAATTATTCCCAATTTTAATCATTTCATTTTAATTTATTTTCATTGCCTTGTTTCGTTTTCGGTGTATTTTTGGAGGGAAGAAGTGGATTGGGTGAAATCAATGACCCTTTACCAAAATATCACAGGAATTGCTAAGAACGCAGAAAAGTGCATGTTGTAGCCACAATAAGTAGGCCATGGTAACCAAAATTTTTATTAGGCAATGTGGGGCCATTGACAACGTTCTTAATTTCAGGATAGGGACATGTTCTTTCAAAATAAAATAGTTAAATTTTACTGTGTGGTTGGGTGCTGATGGATTGATCTATACTTACATTGATCATGCTGCTGCTTCTAGGATGCCTTATTTTGAAGCAATTTCAAAATTATAATCTTTTCTCCCCTTAAAAAATTTTGCATGCGTAATTTTATAGATGCAGTGTAGTCATGGATAGAGTAGTAAAGAAAGGATTAGCTGGCACCCTGATACCTGGCATGGAAATCCACCACCACTGGTTTGGGAGCAGACAACACCTTCTGGTGGAAATCTTTCTCGCCCTCTATTTCAAAAAACTTCATCCACGTTTCACTGGTTTTTAGTGTCCTTAGCACGCACACAGCGACAGTCCCGCGTAGACATCTAGCAGCTCCAAGGCTGCATATCCTTGATACAACCATCCTTGCAGAGAATTGCGTTTGGTAAAAGGTTTACTCCTTCCGTGTGGTCAATAATTCCAGTGACTTGGCTGTTCAGTCTTTCACTAATTCTGGGGAATAATGCCTAACATTGCTTATTATTTAAACAATATATTTAGTACATTGTATAAAGTATTCTAGTAGTGCCATATAGATCACCAGGATGAAATAGTTCCTGTCGTCTTTAATTATTTTAAATTTTACAATACCTGTACACCATTAGACAAACCATTATTTTAAATACTTAGTCATACTAGCAATTAGATATTTCACCTTTTTTTTTTTTTTTTTGGTTTTTTTTTTGGTGACCCTTTGGTTACTGGACTCTGTTCATCCCATTAGTTTTCATTATGCATTGGTCAGCTAATGCTATTTATCTAGCCACTGAAGATCAAACACCATTGTCTCCAAAAGATTATTTTTGTTCAGTTACATTTTGTCACTAAAATTAAGTTAATATGACGTAGTAGCTTTGTTTTAAGTCCAGATCACAAAAAAACAACAACAAATAAATAAACAACCTGTTTATTCCCCTCAAATATACACACACAATTTACTGGACACAGAAATGTCAATTATATGTTCCTCTATTTCAAGATCCTCAATTATTCTTCTTTCTCCGAGTAAGTCTCTTGCGAGATTCTTCCTGAACATCATCATTGACTGAATCTCTGCAAGTGTGTGTGTGTGTGTGTGTGTGTGTGTGTGTGTGTGTGTGTGTGTGTGTGTGTGTGTGTGTGTGTGTGTGTGTGTGTACAGCATGAAACATGTGAGTCTACTGAATATTGATTCAAGATTACATTATCAAACGTCAAAATGAGAATTATTGTTGAAGGTATAAATATTTCCTTCCATAGCTACACACTCCCTGATACGATCACCGTCTTGGTCAACACTTACAAGATAAGAAAAGTGAAGGAATGCTATACAAATACGAAAATTAAATTTGATAAGTACTTCATGAAATTAAAATATAATAATAAAATAAATCTTTCTGATACACCAGATTCCATATATCTGCCTTGAGGGCCCACATTCCCTCCGACCTCCTCAAAAGAACAAGCCCTAGTGGGTGCCAGACAGCCGCCAAATTTACTTTACGACAAACCAACATACCTTTTTTAAAGTGGCATTTCCTATGGATTGAGTAAGACATTTAGCATAACTTTTCCATGACATGATATCTAGCTACCTGTTGAAAGTGTGGTTTCCATGTTAACATGAATTACCATAATATGGCTTCCTTCTCTACGATGGAATTTATCTTTAAAATTGTATTAAAATCCAATTGTTTGACTCATAATTTCAATTAGAATTTCTGTTTGAAACTGATCATAACGGAGAACTCAGTGGCCAAGCAAAAGTATGAATACAAAAAAAAAAAAAAAAAAAAAAAAAAAAAAAAATATATATATATATATATATATATATATATATATATATATATATACGACATTTTGAAAATTTCAATCTGTTCATTATTTTAGAACTATTTTCTCAAAACAATTTAAAATTCTTAAAAAAACTGATACCATAACAAAAAAAAAAGAAAAAGAAAAAAACACAACACAGCAACAATTATAAAAAGAACTGTTGGAAAAAACAACAAAGAAACAAAACAACAGACACACAAAACAAGAACAAAATGTAATATTAATAACAACAAACCTCCCTCCTGTTAAAAAAAAGATGTTAACTATTTAAGAAGTTCTCCCCTGCTCCTCATGGGACTATTGTACAACATATCTTCTATTCCTTCCTCCTCCCTTCCCACCCCCCACCCCTCCTACCACCCCAGACTGTGTTCTGTTCCTCCCTTCCCACCCCCACCCCTCCTACCACCCCAGACTGTGTTCTGTTCCTCCCTTCCCACCCCCACCCCTCCTACCACCCCAGACTGTGTTCTGTTCCTCCCTTCCCACCCCCACCCCTCCTACCACCCCAGACTGTGTTCTGTTCCTCCCTTCCCACCCCCACCCCTCCTACCACCCCAGACTGTGTTCTGTTCCTCCCTTCCCACCCCCACCCCTCCTACCACCCCAGACTGTGTTCTGTTCCTCCCTTCCCACCCCCACCCCTCCTACCACCCCAGACTGTGTTCTGTATCTCACAATGTTCAAACATTGAACATCAAGTCACTCCACATTGCCACACAGTGGATCACACCAAAATAAGTAGAGGGTCAGTACAACTTTATAAATAAAACATAAAAATATCAGGCTGAAAAGACCCCATACAAACACAACCACAACAGTTTGTGGTGTGCTCTACTTAAAATACATGCACTGGACATGCAGCTAATGAACCCACTCACATGGCTGCCGGGTATCTGTATTTCCCTCCATCTGCGTGGCCTGGCAATTTTTTCGACCCTTTACCAGAGCATGCCATGCCCCAAGACAAGTGAACAACAAGGCCAGAGAAGAACAAACTCCAGAGAAGCAATGGTGGGCTGACACTCTCTGTCTTCTCCCGGAGAATATTGAGTAGATGAAGATATGTTGAGTTCACTTCTTGCACGACCGGCTGTGATATACATCAGGGCAAACACAATTATATTGCCAGTGGATGGGGTAGAGGCATGTCGCATACACACACACCCACTCTTTAGAAAATATGTGAAGTGATCAATGCAAGTTGTGAATGCCTGTTTGTCGCCTGAAGGTTCCTAGTACAAGGGAGGTGTGGCCACACCACACAGAGCAACCATTGTGCAGTGAACAGTTTACTTACCACTGTCCTCGTGTTCCTTGTTTGCCCTCTGTGTGTGTGTGTGTGTGTGTGTGTGTGTGTGTGTGTGTGTGTGCGTGTGCGCGCGCGCACACTGTGTAGTCAGTCACTGATTCATACTAAATACCAAGGACAAAATGGATGACTACATTTACACACACAAAGTAGAATACAGGTTCATTTTACCGAAGAGAGGGAAGCATATCCCCCCCACCCCCCTCCCCTCCCCCTTCAGTAAGCTAGGCCATGATGCAGCACATAGGCCATCACTTACTTGAATGAAGTAATTCTGGGAAGTCAGAAAATCCTTGAGCTGTTGACTGTCTCGGGTCAGAGTGTAGAGATAGTCACTCTTGAACTCCCTCTGCCACCACGGCCCGGGCTCCAGGCTGCAACAAACACCACACCACCAAGCACCATCATGCAAGCACCTCTGGCCTCAATAGTTCAGAGCATTAATAAATCAGTGGGAACAAAATAGTAACATAACTATGCACACCTTTATCTGACCCATGCTAGTGGGCAGACCATAGCCTTGCTGTCTGTAGAGCTTGGTCACACATTCAGCTACCTTGGGTTCTGGGCCACAGCAATAGCTAGTCTCTTCTACTGTGCATATTCTAGTAGTTGGGGCTTGACAGCACCCAGGTGTTGCCAGACACCCACGGTAAGGCCTGCATTCTACAAAGGTCCCAAGTAACCATCGAGCCCCAAGCTGGTGGTCATAGTAACTATGGTAGCCCCAGATCAAGTAAAGCACAGGATGGAATCCAAATATTATACACACACAACTCCAACATTTGGGGACAAAAAAATAAAAGAAAAATAAGGTAGTAACCACACCTACCACATAGGCACAACAGAGCCATCACATGGTCACATGTTCCTTCATTGGAACACTGTTGGCCATTTTACTAGACTTACTCAATCAAAAAATTAGTTGCACCTCTACTCGTAAACAAATGTCTCTAGATATTTGGGAGCAAGAAAAAAACAAACGACAATTCTTATTCATTGATTTTATGGACGAATGGCTAGATCAACAGGGCTTCACAGAAGTAACAATGTTTCTTTGAATTGTTGTTTCGAACATTTTCTGTGACTTACAGTGACTGGTTGAGGTCGTAGGAGGTGAAGTGGTAATGGTAGAGTCGGGCTCTGATGAACGTGGGTGGGGTCGGAAATGGAGTTTTGTCCATAAGTTGCAAAACTATTGTGACAGACACATTCACATGGCATTCAAATATGATTATTAGTGTGTGTGCGTGTGTGCATGTGTGTGTGTCATGTGTGAGAGCATGAGTGGACCACGCCCTGGATCTGCATGCCAAAATGCATAAGAACTGAGCTTCCAATTAAAAGGAGGTACAGTATTATTACAACACAACACACAGGGAGTACCCCAGCTGGTGAGCTTGGTGCAGACAAGGCTGTGATGGCCACCACTCACCTCTCTGCTCTCCTATGAGCAGCTTGTAAACCAAGTGCACTAGCCAGGGATTGTTCTTGTAATGGCCCAGAGCAGCAAACCACATCTGCCAGTCCAGTCGTGGCTGGTGAGGTGCTGCGACAAACAACACAAGAAGAAATATGACAGTCTACACAATAAGCAACTGGCAACACAACTGGCAACACAACTGGCAACACAGCAAGCAACACAACTGGCAACATAACTGGCAACACAGCAAGCAACACAACTGGCAACACCATTGGCAACATAACAAGCAACACAACAGGTAATGCAACAAGCAACACAACAGCGCTTAGCTGCACAGACTATGGAGCAAACTCAACCACGATTAGTCACATAACTATTGTATTCAATACTGATATGACTCTGTGAGATGAAACCTCTCACTTCTGCTGTTCTTCACCTGTGGCACAACGAGCACAGGTCAGGTCAGAACACTGCTCATTGCACTTTCTGTTTGTTAGGACAGAAGACATATCTCAACAACTATAAGGGCTACAGTAAGCAAATGGTACTCAAAATGATTCCGGTGACATTCTAAGAGCAAATAGATAACTTTCAACACCCCCAAAACGTTCTCTATCACCGGTCCATTGACTAGGAATTACTGAGTTAAGCGTGTGGTTATTCACAAACAGTGCCCTTGTTAGCTGCAAGAGGTTGGCCCCACTACCCAAGGTGTGTGTGTGTGTGTGTGTGTGTGTGTGTGTGTGTGTGTGTGTGTGTGTGTGTGTGTGTGTGTGTGTGTGTGTGTGTGTGTGTGTGTAACCTGATGTGTGACTATTACAGTAACAAATGTCACAGCTCAACAAGGACAGGTCTACATAGCCACCACATCAAGTCCCGACACATTCCCTAGACGTCTAAGCAATAGGTCAAGAGGAGTTCACCTGTGCCACAAGCAATCGTCATACACCGAGGATTACTCCATTATGAAAATACAACAACAATCTCCAATCGTAAAAGTTTTCCATCCATATTAAATATTCTTCAAATAAAAGATTTGCCGGCTCCCGATCCCGATCATTCTCTCACATGATATCTAAATCATTCAATTACATCATAGAATCTATCTCAACAGTTTCCTCAGCCACACCCCCTTCCTTCCAGCTATGTTATTGATGCTAACCATGTCATGCACTAATGGGAGATGTTATGTTGCATCAGTTGAAGAGAGCCATGGACCACTTGGGGTCTAAAGATCGTGATCATAAGCCCAGCCATGAACTCCAGTGTACTCTTGTGTATACTACTCGAGTTTACTGCCCACGCTCACACTCACAGTATCCATGGTGACCTACCACACCTTTGGACAATACAACTGTATGGTTTGCATCTAGTTAATCTGGAATATTGCAGAAGAGAACTTGAGACAAACAAAACTAAATATCGTCCACTTCAGAATCAGTAGGGGTACCAACACGACCTGAACCAACAGCTCTTGAGAGAACTGCAATCACCTCCTTTATTGGCACACAACAGCCTCACTATGGTAGCTGCCATTGTTCCTTGGTACTTCTCAAATAACTCATAATTTCTTTCAACACAGAATGCTGCTATCAACAAATTTCAGCACCACGGCCTGGTCGCCATGTGGGCAACTAGAAATATTAGTGAACCTCTCTCTGCAATGCAGGCAACACTGAATTACACTCATTCGTCACAGAATAAGCATACATGCTTCCCCAAAATGCCCAAATAGAGATTGATTATATTTCATTTCACAGTGGGTCATTTGGGTCTTGTAGCATTGTCATTGCAAAAATTTAAATTTTTATTAATCTAAGCCACAACTGCATGTACAGAATTCCTGGTCTATCAATTAGAATGATCCAACTTCGTCAGCATACATGTGCTCGTGAAGCAGTTCAACCCTTACCCGATCCAAGTAACTCCAACATACACTATCTAATAGTGCACACCCACCTAAAAAGGGGATATATTAGACTTAGATAACCCTTACCTAAGCAAGCACCTAGATTAAGTTAGTAAATTGTTCGGCCAACCAATCAAGATCATGGATATATTACAGCGAGACACCTCTGAGCTAATAGGTCTGTAATATTGAATTAGTTGTGGCAGTACATACCCACGAAGAAAGGAGGGGAGTTCACATTGCCAGGCTTGTACAAGAAGTTGTACTCCTACAGAAGAGAACAAAGACCATCAATTTCATATTACTAAACACACACTACACATGCACAATTATGCATTCATATTATGCATATATTTTGTAAGCTAGGAACAGCATAGAATGAGTTGGTGGGTTGACAACACTAATTAATGCCAATTCAGTGACACACACCTTCCACTCTCCTGTGTCAAACTCTCCACTATTGCCTTCAATGATGATCTCAGGACGACCACCAACACCTGTCATCCTGTGCACATACACATGCACCCACATTTCATCCACACACATCACAACTCATACCATACCCTAACACAAAAGCAAACTACATGACAACATACAATAACAAAACAATATAAAAAAAGAGCACCACCTACAATAAATAACCAGCTTTGACCTGAGAGTACTATTCTAACTAAGGGATAACATCACACAGGGTTAAGCTATTTCTCACAGGGAAATAGTAAAAATGGCAACTTAAAAATATTAAATAAAACCACAAATCATTTAATTAAAACACTAACCTGGACCATTACATCATACATATAGTTATGATAAACATAAAGAAACATGTTCCAAATGACTCCAAATGACAATGAAATGGTTGTCACTGCAATGTCAGCAGTATATATATATATATTGAAGACTGGGGATATTTCCAGAACAAGTCTTCTGAAAACATTAAACGATCTCTTCCAAGTTCTCACCTTCTGAAGAGACCGTAGGACGAGGTCACATGGAATGGGCTCAACAAGTCATGAAGGCTGTTGATGGAAGGAGGGACAGAGAGGTCAAACTGGTGATCCAGAAGAGACAGGGAGGGAATGGACGTGGCAAAGAAGGCCACCATGAAAACACCACAGATGGCTGCTTTGAAAATGGAGTACAGCTTCCATAGAACTCCCGGCAGTAGTAGTGCTCTGTGTAACAACCAGTGGTCACATGATCATACAGGTAGCATCCATACCATAAATTCAACTCATAGACACACTTATATTAACAACTTCATCTGAGAGAGATTTCTATTGCATTTTAAAATGGTCGAGGACAACTAAAAGTAGCTATTCCTGCAAGGAGAATCTAGTGTAGAATCTACAGATGCATGGTCATGCAAGCATCTAGTTCATGTACTGATACACACCCCCTCCCCCCCCCCCCCCCCCCTCAAATGGGGCATTCTTCAAGATCTCATTCCACTCTCCAAATGAACTTCACAAAATGAAAATAGTTCCACACACTCACTGAAGAAATGCACTTGCAAGCTCGACAACAAGAGACATGGCGGCCATTGTTATGGCCAACAAGACAGCCAACCCCAGCACCTCGTTAAACTCTTCACTGGAGAACTCTAAATGACAAATAAAAAAAAGACACCTATTTAAATAATAAATTCACATATTTGAGATTAGGAAACCAAAAATGCATATTTACTAGAAATATAACCAAAGTACAGAATCTGACGGATACATTTGAATATATTAAAATAAATTTAATACTTCATACAGAGCACAAATGTTATTTTGGAGAGTAAAAAGATTCCCACCTGTGCTTACTTATGTCAGACAGCACGGCCATCTTATCAAAGTCAACCTTCAGGTCAAAGTAGTACACGGTCAAGCTTAGTGTCAGACCCGTCACTGTAACAAAGGTCAACACCTTCACAGCAAACTTGATCAGCTGACTGCCACATCCCCAGTTCTTGGCAGGGGTCGAGTTGCTCCTTGAACCTAACAGAGATAAGGGGGAAGGAAAGGGGGTGGGGGTGGATACTTGTACATATTCTCAATAATAGCAGCAAATTAAGTGAAAGTATGCTAAAATGCCCGTCAGACTATCTGTTGGATGTATCTGAACTACTACCACTAAAACCAGAGGCTGATGTCAATCTGGAACAACAACCTCAGCTGATGCCTGAGTTGGCCATATCTTCATCAACACACATGTGAGGATGTGAAGAGTCATGTCTGCCATGGTTACCACCCACACCCACCCACACAAAGCAAGCTCTGGTGGTCTCACTAATAGTCACATTGAGTGTAAGTTTCAATTATTTACGTCTCACCACAAATGGTTAAATTATTACGATCCACTCTGACCTCATGCCAATGAATGGGATAATTAAGATTAGTGCCAACCATCTTATATAGAGATACTCCATCACACATTAGAGACACAACTGACCTATGTCTTAGGAAGAGGTACAATATAGAGACATTTCACCACACATTAGATGCACAATTAATCATATCTTAGGAACAGGTACAATATATAGAGACATTTCACCACACATTAGAGACACAACTGACCGTATCCTAGGATATACAGAGACACTTCACCACACATTAGAGACACAACTGACCGTATCCTAGGAACAGGTACAATACATAGACACTTCACCACACATTAGAGACATCACTGACCGTATCCTAGGAACAGGTCATCAATGAGGGACACACTGAGTGTGATGGTGAGCAGGTTGAAGAAGTTGTAGTTACCAGTAGCCATTATCAGCACCTGGAGAAACACCTACACACCAACAACATACACTGTGAAAGAAACCATTTCAGAGCTAAAGAAGGGAGGAGGGGGTGGGGGTGGAGTTCTGGTTAAATCTAAAAATATATATATCTCTAAATATTAATTTTATGCATATATTTGCTATTCCAAAATTTTAAGAATCATTGGACCTTCCACCCTAAAGTTAAAATTGATTTTGCCCAGAGAAATTTAATTAATTAACAGTTACTAATTACTTCCTATACATTTTATTCAAATTATTTTCATTTATTTATTAAACATATTTACTAGTTCCACAATTTCAGAGGCAGTGGATGTTTCATCTCAAAATTAAAAATAATTTTGACACAAGGTATTTAATTTAAATATACTAATTATTTGATGTTTCTTTAAACTTTTTCATTAACTTTTTCAACATGAAACATTATAGAAGCCACTCAAACTTCGGCATGCTTTAGGCAACCATAACTATATCCTGTGGGTGTGGCTAATACTAAACCACACACATTGCCACACCTAATCTTAGTTAATAATGCTCACCGGGATACTTGGACTCCATATGCCGAACTTCAGCCTGATTAGTCCATAAATGAGTGTGGGTGTGGCTATGACAAAATTACATCCATTACCATGCCCACATGTGTTTAATAATGCAAACCCAGGTTCTTGGAGAGTACATGCTGAATTTCAGCCTTTTTAGTCCCAGTGTTTAGCTGTGATGCCTACACACATACTCATGAACCAAAATATATATTAAAGTGTGTTCGTAGATGTAATTACTTCGGTCCAAGCGTTATTCAGAATATCTCCTTTTGGCACTTTTTCTCTTTACACACCAATGGAAAGAGGTGTAGCCAGGAGGGATTCTGTCTGTGCCACTTCAAACGTTAAGTTGTTTATGCATACCATATATTAAGTCTTGTTCCTCCAAGGGTTTGTCTGGTCAAAGTACTATTTTATGGCTTCTTTTTAGCCTGACATCAACAGTAAAGGGTGTGTGTGGTCTTATACATGTACTTAAAACATTCCACAGATTATATCATGCCAAATATATATGGGTTCATGGGTCTAACTCTGTAAGATTTTTTTTATTGCTGAAATACCATTTTTTGCATTACATAGGGAAAGGAAGAGGTGTGGCCAAGTGGGACCCAGCCCAGGTTAATCCCAGATTGAAGTTACATGTGCATACCAAGTTTTAGATTCGTTAGTCCTAGATTTTTTCTGGCAAAAATACCGTTTTTGGCTTTTTATCGCTACCATGGTAACCATTTTCCGAAATTTTTACCCCATGTTTTAAGTTGGTCAAAGCCTATCATCATGCCAAGTTTTAGAGAAATCCATCCACAGGTTTGGCCAGAATGATGGTACAAATGCACAGACATCTCCTTTTATATATATATAGGAGAATACAAAATCTTAATGGCACAGGATGCTCCATTTCAAAGTTGTAATTCATTTTATCCAAGGAATTTAATAATTGAATTAATTTCTAAATTAATTTCTCTCTTAAAATTCTAAATGTATCATTTTAATGACTTGTGAGTAAAATAACTTTAACCACAGTTCATTTGAAACATTTTTATGTCATTTGAAAGCTCTTTTTTCAATCTCTACACTCAAGCCCTGTCCACACTGCACAATAAAACCAGTTTCACCAGTGTCTGGAATGGGTTCCACCAGTGTCTGGAAAGGGTTCCACTCATCTTCCACACTACAACAGGGATTTCATCTCACCTGGTTCCACCTGAAACCTTCAGAAGGGTAGGTTTCAAGCTGCTTAGATTCATTGAATGTACCTTCCAATTTATTGCTGATGTTTGCTATTAGGAGTTTAGCTACTAACAGCTCTCTCCTCACGATCTAGCTTCCCTCTGTATGATGATATTTAGGAGAGAAAGAGACAGAACTGTGGAGCACAGCAGAAAATGAAATTCCTGTTTCTATACGTGGTATAGGAAAACCAATTAATCTGCCCAGCCTATTATTCTGCCCACAAAGGTGATGTGGAGCAGGTTCAGTACTATGCCAGTGTGGATGAAAGAAAACATTTGTAACCAGGTGTTGCTGGAGAGAGGTACAAATCCGTTTATAGTGCAGACAGGGCTTAAGAGAGAAGTAGATCCAATTTTATCGCCAGTGGTGTGTAGTTGTAGTGGCTACAAGTGGGGGATCCCTAAATTTTCTAAATTTTCTGAAAATTGGACTGTTTAAGTGCTATGAACACAAAACTTCGAACAGCTGCCAACTCTGTCCTTTCATTATGTAACATTATGTAACATGTTTCATTAGGAAGCAGCAAAGCAATTATGAACTCTTGCAGATAATAAAGTTGGGACCACGACCTTCCCACAAGCTGGTGGGGGTGGTTTAGGGGGGGTGGCTCTCAGAACAAGCAACTATCTGCTATTAAAAAGACTTTCACAGAGGAAAGGGGTAACAATATATTACAACTATTTGAAATATTTGTAGTTTGACCAGAACTCCAACCCCACCTTGTCTCAGCAAACAAATGAGCAAGTTAACTAGAGGCCACATTGCTCCCTCTCTCACATACAAACACAGAACACACTGTAAGATCACACCAATGGACCCAGTACCATAAGATCATGCTACTAGCTTCTCCTTGATTGCAAAATGGAGAAATAACCTTTCAGACAAAATTTGAGAACTCCATGTTAATAAATCTTCTTTAAAAAAAAAAATTTAATTGCCACTAATAGACACTTTCCCCACACTCTGCTGCATACACTGGGAGCAGGTGTGGAGAGTTCAAAGTCCCATCTTTGCTTTGGTAGGTTATCACTCCTATGCAGGATCAATCCATACTATAAGAGTTACATGTTACAATGCCACAGATCCATTGAGCTGTCCTCCATCAGCATGTCTGCCAATAATTCTCCTGCATGCTCATTCATAGGCCATGCTCATAGGCCATGCTCATAGGCCATGCTCATAGGCCATGCTCATAGGCCATGCTCATAGGAACATTCACATCTTCCACCCATCAACACAAGCCAGTGATTAGTACTACAAGTGAGAGTGGGCATGGCTTAACACATCCCTCACGTACACCCAGTTGTAAGAGACACGATGTAGCTTAAATAACTCTGTAAGAGTCTAATCACTATAGACAAAAAACACAACATAGTGCATGAATGTTCCGTCACAAGCACTAATTCAAATAGGGAGAGGGTGTGGTCTTGCCTACCTGTGTCAGGAAGGCCAGAATCCTGAGTGACCTCACTGGGAGGAAGAAGAAGAAAGGTACTGCCATCTCTATGACGTATGTGCCCACCACACTCAAACTCTGCACCCATTCCGGCAGCTGGTGCGCGTACCAGGACAATGGGGTGGGGATGCACTGCATAACAATGGTAGTCATGGCAATATTGGTCATTATGGCAGTTGGGAAGATAGATGAGATAAAATATAAAAAGTGAAATCATGGGGAAATATAGTGAAGGGAATAAATAGGGGAAATGTGGTAAAGGTTGCTCATATGGGAAATGCGTTAATGTATGGTTCACAACAGAGCATTGTAGCTTTATAGCTGAGTCAGCACTGCCCTTATTAGTCCACATATTGCAACTAGTGTAGCCAACACGGCTGTCCTGTCTCTTTTATACAGTTTCTACAGAGCACATGAGCTTGGTACTGCAGAGCTTTCATCTGTACTGTCTCCCTCTCCTTCCAAGAAACACACTAACACGACTCCAACTTGAGCAGAAAGCAACAGTGACCACAAACAGTTTCTCCACACACCAGAGCAGTAAGTCAGTTGGTCAGTCATCAGTGGGCACGATATTCTTCTCCGTTTGGAGATGCATCTCCAAGGAAACTCATACTTAAAGAAATACACCCTCAGGGAGACATGCTCCTCCTCTCCCTTCCCCTCCTTGGGTAAGATAAAATACACTAGCAACAGAAAGGAACAGCAGGTAAGGCAGTGTGTGTGTGTGTGTGTGTGTGTGTGTGTGTGTGTGTGTGTGTGTGTGTGTGTGTGTGTGTGTGTCTAGGACCTCTCTCATTTCTCCACATGAAAAACTGTCGGTACACAGACAGCCAAAGCCTGATCATAACACAGTCGAAGATAGTATTGCATTTCTGAAAGCTAATGCAGTAAACCTCCACAATACGATAGCAACATTACTTGGCTATATGGAACTTGCGGCATGACAGTAAGCTAGTGATAGGAGAAAGAGAGAGTTTGGTGTGTCTGTACACATAGACGGGTGCATACAAGCACAGACATATTCAAATGACCCAACTAACCGATGGATCTCTCCCGTGTAAGGAAGCACTCACCTGAGATTCATAATGGTAGTTGAGTGCAGTGAGTCCCCACCAGGTTGGGCACAGGGATGTCAGCTTCACCACACCAGAGGCAAACATTAGACGGAACAGTAACCAGCGAACCAACCACAGAGACAGATTGTCTTCAGGACTTGCTCTCGATCTGGGAGACCAGAAGTGATCAGAATCAATTAACGTAAGAGTTAGTGTCTGCACTAAATCTCAGTGTCAGTGTTTGCATTAATATTAAAATCATCATTTAATATAACATTGACCTGTGCATGCATAAATATTAGTTAATGCTGGCACTATATTTAAGCAGGTGCTTTCCAATAAGAAAACTGCTTAAGAAGATTTATTCAACCAATCACACCTATATTAATCCTCTGGTATGTAATTCAGACCTTTAGGAGTACAAGGTTCAACCATAATTACAGTGGCACACATTTCTACCAAGAGAAACACCTAACAGTCTCCCCCTACAACTAGCCACTCACCGTCGCCATGACAATGGGTTCAATGGTGCCACCAGCACAGTCAGCAAGCCCGCCTCTAGCAGTAATACATCCCTGTAAAACAGACAAACAATGTAAATTAATATAGATTATGTCAATAGCAACCAAGATGGAGAGAGAGAGAGAAAGAGGCTGGGAAGGCCCTTGAAACAGACTCACCACTGAAACCAGAGAAATACCTGACCAACCTACACAACAACAACAAAAACAACGAAGTAATCAAACTAAATCACAACAGAAAAAAGAAAAAAAACAACAAAAAAAACAACTGGTCAATTATAGCAAGTGGTTACTTCATCAACCTAAAAGCATTCTACATGCATCTCATGTCAAATCTACATTCCCTGAGATGCTACTGTTTAAGAAAAATAAATAACAATAATAATAATAATAATAATAATAATAATAATAATGATAATAATAATAATAATAATGATAAACAAATAAAATATAAATTCCACTAACCAAACATTCTCTAGCCTGTATTGCAATGACTCAGCTGAATAGCAAGGCTGTGACTCATCTCAAGAAAGACAAACACAACCTTGAAGGAGAATAAAGACCAGATAACATCCCCTCCCCCCACACTTCCTTAAATAGAAAAGGGTAAACTCTAATCTTGCCAGAGGATCACTGCACTAACCACACCCCCTCCCCTCCTCCTACCTTATACAGAGAGAAATAAAGTGCCCAGAGGAGGAAGAAGCTCAAGGCAGTCCTCATCGCTGTGAAGGAGATCATGAGGAGTGCCAACAGGGCACCTGCCAAACAGCACAGCTCCATCATCACAGAGGGACTGACGTCCAAATACGAGTGAAGGGACACCAATGACGGCAATGACTGCAGTCTAGCACACCATGTGGCATTGTCTAGAGGGGAAGGGAGTTCAATTACCAACCAGGAGTCAATGGAGACTCTATATACACTAGCTCAACAAACATTGCTTCACTATCTTGCAAAAGAGAGGAAATGTTACATTTAAAAAATTTAATGGAAATTCTGTTCACCTATTCAAAATTAAGAGCAACATGACTGCAGCTATGTGGATCACAATGTGGATTACCCTTTACCAATTCAAGTATGAAGCCCCCCGATCACTGCATCGCATCAAGTGGTTCGTGTATGTTAGAAATGGTAAAGAGTGCCTTAAGCTGTGGTTTCCATGGGTGCTATCATGTTTTTTTTTTTGTTTTTGTTTTTTTTTTGTTACAAGGGTGTGGTGGATCAGGAAATTCAACATCGCTTCATTGTGGATGCTTCAAAGCAAAAGTAACACCAAAAAATACAAACAAAAAAAGTGGGGAAAGGGAAGGGAAATAATACATAAAAAAAAAATTAATTCTAAAAATGCAAACTAGTCCACTAGTACTACATCAAGTTTCTGAAGTTGACCCTCTCCTGTAAGATTTTTAACATCCACAATATTTCTTGAATTTTCCTTCTAGCAATTGTCATTTCATTTTTGGTTGCTCCAACCATGTGAAGTTTGTTTTTGTAGGCAGTAGCTATGTCAACACCTTTGGGCCAGGCTTGTGTGGCACTACACTGTCACCTATGACTGAAATGTTCCCTTCACCATGGTGACAAGATGGAGAGACCAACAATACTAGCTGCACAGGAAACATGGTTACAACTTCGGCAGGCACTGCACAATGCAGAGGAAAAATAAATTACGACCACCCCCCCCCCCCCCCCCCACATGATGTCCAAGCTGGCTGGCTGGCCAGGTGTAGCAGCATTAAAGTGAAATGCTTGTTTTCTTTTCCATTTCCTGGTTGAGCTGCTGCTAAAATCATTTTGGAGCCAAAATGTCATATGGGTTTACCTCGTGTTGATAGGTGGTTTGTGTCAGTCAAAGTGTTGAATAGATTTCCAGATGTGCCAATTGGTTGGTTGCGTCATCAAAAGATACTGCAAGGGTTTCAACAGACGTGTTGATTTGTGGGTTGTGCCCACCAAAATGTTTAATTATACAGCTGTGTTGATGAGTTGGTGAGTCTAATAAAATTGTTGAATGGGTGAGTTTACAGATGGTTCAATTGGTGGGTTGAGCTCATCAAAATGCTGAATGGACTAAAAGATGAGCTGGTTGATTGGGCTGATTTTTTTTACACCAGGAATGTTGAATGGTCTGACAAAGGGCAGATATCCACCACTGTCACACTCCACAAATCATGACCATGGAAGACTTGACAACACTGCCCCAAACAGCTTCAGACTTTAGAGAGTTTAGCTGAGCCCAACCGGTCTTGGTTGACCACTGGCAGGGCTCACTCACCCAAAATAAGGTATTTCAATAAGGTGGGAGCAGTCAAATACTCTGAGAGAGACACACACACACAGAAGGCTGTGGGTGAAGTCTGCAAGCCTTACAACTGCTTTACTAGGCTTGCTTCAGTGCCTGGAGTTGCATGCCTGTGGGGTCTGGTTGGGTGGTCAAGTGCCAGCCTACTACTCACCCCCTCCCATTGCACGAGATTTCTGATGGAGCAGGGATTAGAAAACGCTTGTGTGTGTGTGTGTGTGTGTGTGTGTGTGTGTGTGTGTGTGTGTGTGTGTGTGCGCGCGCGCGCGTGTGTGTTGTGTGGCAGAGTGGCTAAGTAGTTATGCTCTTGGACTAACAACACCAGGGTTGCGAATTCAAACCCAGCATTAACAGGAAAATTTTCCTGTCCTTCAACATCTTCCCACAACAGTCCATCCAGCTGTGATGGGGACTTGGAATTTTCTGGGGTGCAAATTCACTGGTCATGGCTTGTCAATCAGCTAAGGGTCCAGGTGGGACTTAGGGTGCCCACACCCATAAGCTGAGAGTCTTGATCAGTCCTCCTGCGAGTTCCTAGCCCGGCTCCTGGAGTTTGCTTGCACTGGCTCATAGTGCCTACTTAGTGCGCAGGCACCCTGACTATGTCAGGTGTGCATGACCGTGTTGACGGTAGCTAGACAATTTGCATTTTGTGTGTGTGTGTGTGTGTGTGTGTGTGTGTGTGTGTGTGTGTGTGTGTGTGTGTGTGCGCGTGTGTATGTTACAGGAAATTTCCTGAGGAGTATGATGACAGAGAGCATTTTCATGGGGAACTCTTTTCTAAGGGGGTTTTCCCCAAGGAAAATTATAAAAAAAAAAAAAAAAAAAAAAATAGGTACTTACCATGCTTTGATAAGCATTCTATTAGCTTTTGGGCAGCCAACCAACTATAAAATAACAACTGCTCAATCCACAGCATGTAAATACTTGATAAAAACATAATATACAACTAGTTAGTGGGTGTTAAAGGCAACAAGTATATTTAATTGGAAGAAAGAAAGAAAGAAAATAAAATAATAATAATAATAATCCTTTTTTTTCTTTCAAATTTTGTTGTTCCATCCTCTAGTATTGGCTAATAGTTGTCATCCTTCAAGTTTCAGAGCATTTCCATACTCTACCATGAAGTTATGCTCCATCAATTTGTCCATGCCAGTTCAAGCTCTGAGGGTCATTTCACGCCTAATCAACCAATGCCTGACATTTCTCCCTACCATCAACCCTCACCCACCAACACTCCTTTCCAGTTTTGTTCAAATTTTAGTCATTTGAAGTCGTTGGTGCAAAGTTTGTGTGCCAAGTTGTTTTGGTTAATCTGCAGTATCAAGGGAGATATGGATGACGGAAGTTTTCCATGTTGCTAGTGGCAACCGTTTAGCCATGCCCACATTAATAACCTATTTTGACCAATATTTTTAAACAAGATATCTTATTTTTGGTGGGGAGGAAATACTGGATCTACATGAAACACAAGTATGTTTGTGTGTGTACATGCATGCATGCATGAGCATGTGTGCGTGCATACGTGCATGTATTGTTCACTCATAGCAATTTCATAAATTAACTTCTTATAACTTACTTTTAATTTTTTAAAATTTTTATTAAATTGCAATATTATATTAATAAATAGATCATTACTATATATCTCAACATAGTAGGTCATTACAATAACTGCTTGATGGATGCATTAAGTCAAGAAAAAGGCAAAAAGCATCTCCACACCACAGTTTCAAATGAATTCTAAATGTCCATGGCCAAAGAAAACAAGAGCAACCATCTATATAGCTGTATTGCATCTCTGATGCATGTGTGACCAACCACTCATACAATGACACACCATGTAGCGATTTCCTTAATTTATATAAAAATTAAAAAAAAAAAAAAAAAAAGAAAAAAAAAAAAAAAAAAAAAAAAAAAATATATATATATATATATATATATATATATATATATATATATATATATATATATATATATATATACATCACTGTTCAAATTTGTGGGCTGCAATAAATATTAGCTTACTTGGTTGCTGTGGCAATGCATTGTGGACTGGAAGAAGCCCATTAGGGCCGTAGAGACCTGTAGAACATTACATGGCATATAATTACTATAGTACATACAAGGAAGATAATTATTACAACACATTCATTGTCACAATTTCATGAATAGACAATACACGAGTTAAAAATTTTCATTTCTGACAAGCTTTGACAGTTTCTCTACTCTATCTATGATAGGGCCCTGATATTGATTATCCAATCTTGGCCACTTCACTATGGAGGTACTCCTGCTGCGGGAATATGACAGATGTACTTGAGTTCATTCACTTGGGAAGTTGGTGGGCTGAAAACCTGGGGCACTGGTGATGAGATATTTCTGTCAAAGACTTCTGTGCAGATGACAAGATACTGTTTAGTAGTTCACCATTGAGATTGTTGCCTATGCCCAGATCCTGGGACAACATGGCTGGACGGGTTCTATCAACAACTGGAGCAGACAAAAATTTCCTAAACCCACAAAAAAGCTGCCAGAACGACATGGATTAAAAATCATAAGAAACTACATAGAACAGCCACCTGATGAACCTAGCACTCATCCAGTCTGTCAGTCCCTCAAAGATCACATGATTTCAGACCAGCCGCAAATGAACTGTATGTATTGATTGGACGTACAGGAAAGCAAGGTCTCCTCATCTTGCTCTCTACTAGAGTTCATCTAGTGGATGTGGTGCATCACTAATTACTTTCTCTTGAGGGTACATCCTCAAGGATGTTTTTGTGGTGAAAAACTCTCAACATCTCTGAACTGATAGCTTATAAATACACTAAAGATCCTTCACTAACTCCACACTTGAACATGTGATATGTATCTATTTATCCATCTATCTATCATCAATCAATCCTCCATCCATCCATTATCTATCTCTCTATGCGCACTTCTATCCATGTGTTTATTCAGCAGATTTTAGCATGTGTTATATATAGTGCACCTCACTGAATGCAGGAGCTTGGGAGCTGTCTTATCAAAAGCATTGGAAACTAGCACACACATCTGGACGTGTGCATGTGCATGCATGTGCACTTGTAGTGACAAAGGTCACTGCACAAGTACACATTGGAAAAGTGAGTATAGCAGCTCTGCAAGAGGATTAATGAGTACTTGGTGAACTATAATTAGTTTGTGTTTTTTTTATATACATTATGAATACTTAATCTTACTATAATTCTCAATTCATTTGTTTTTTCGTTCGTAACTAATCCCAGACGATTGGACTGAAAGGGCTCAAATTTTCAGGGTTTGATGGGGGTCACCCTATTATAAGGAAGTTTGGTGCACATCGGAGTAAAACTGTGCTCGTGGGGTTATTTAAAAAAAATTCCTGGTTAGGATCACAAACCTCTACCTGAGTAAATCACCCCACTTACTACAAACCACAACTGCTTAAATACACAGAGGTTAGCAAAACTGTGCCCAAACAACTCCCTGCCCTTCTTTTTGAGCCCTGTAGGCTCAAACTTCTAGTATGTGATGAGAACAAACAAACCCCCCCCCCCCCCAAAAAAAAAACAAAACAAAAAAAACCAAAAAAACCTCAAATTATAAGATACTAATGTTGTCTTCATCATTAGGATGGGTACTGTTCTAGTCCACATGTTGAACTTGAGACATTCGTAAATAATGGCCATTCCGAATCCTTGAAATATTCTACTTGGTACCAAAAAGAATTTTACAACTTTGTATACAACTTCTTCTTTAAAAAAATTTAAAAAAAAATTTTTTTTTTAAATGCTTCAGAAAATTACACACACAACACACACAACACACACAACACACACAACACACACAACACACACTACACGCAGAAGATAAAAGTTGTTGCATATTTAGTTTTGTCACACTTCCCAGCGAAGGTAAATGGAAATTAATCTCTCCATTTATGTATGGCGGAAAGTTGTTACACTATTGAATGTGAAATAAAGTGTCGGAGAAATGTTAAAAAGAAAACAATTAGGAGATGCCATATCCATTTGGCTATGGAGGACACATGAAGACAGTGCTAACACAGCTACTGGTACATATGCTCTGACTGCCATGGAGTGTTGTTGATTGTGGAGTACAGAGGGAATGGGGCAGTGAAATGGAACGATTAGTAGACCTATGTCATATCCATTCAGCTGCCGAGGAAACATGAAAAATGTGCCAACAATAGCTATTAGCTCTTTTGTTGAATATCTTCAGCCTAGTCATGTGTCACAATCAAATGTAGCCTAGTACAATATCTTGGCTGTCGCAGACTGCCTGATAGACATGCCCAGGGGATCGATTGCCTGATGAATATGCCTAGGAGGGGTGACAGATGTTTCCCAACATTCTGAGTGCTCCTCATGGATATTTACAGTCTATCTGTTGCCCTGCCTATCTTTGTTCTAAATTGTGCAATATTAAGAGTTACTGCTGTGGTTAGTGCTGTTCTTTTAGGGCTAGTGCATGTATACAGTGCGTATGTCTAGCCACAGTAGGTATTTCACTTGCTTGGGATTATTCCATTTATTAATGAAACTAATACGCATGCCACATTATAGCTTCTTACAGTTTTAAATTGGATTGAGACTATTATTTTTCACTCAGTCCATCCGACTGGTAGGATTTAAAGATATCCCTAAAAAAAAGTGGGTTGACTCTAATGACTCCTGGATGACTACATCAGCGTGTTGTGTCCCCTGGTGAATGTTCCCTGAGTTAAGATTGAGAAGGAAAGAAAAAGAAAGAAAAAAAAAAAACTTGTAGAAATCAATTCATTTAGTTTAAAATACTTAAAGAGAGGGTGTCATGGTAAATATATTGAATTTTTTTTTCTGAGCTAGCAAAAAATACATTATCCACGTAGGCCATTGCTGTAACAGGATCCTACTCTGACATCATGATTGGCATAACCAAAATTCGACCACAACAGGATGTTAATTTTACATGATGTAAATTGCAGTGAAACAATGCCTCTTTAAAAATGTTTTTGGAGTGCCCAAGGAACTTATTTCAGGGAGAAAAAAACCCAATATTTACCACGGCACCCTCCCTTAGACTAACTCAATTAAATTTGTATGGAACACACAAGAAAATAAAATGCCACAGCTCTACAAGACCACAACAACAGCATGTGGAGTGCCAGTGCACTAGGCATCTCTTTATCTGTTTGCACTGGCAGGAAGTGCAGCACATATTTAGAAGTCAATCCTTGCCTGCTTTGTGGTTGTTGGGCATTATTATTTTAATTATTATTACAGAATTGTAGATATTAGATAACCAATAGAAAGTTTCACTTAAGGCTACACATAATTAGCAACATATACGCAATAGGAAGTTCTAACCAAAAATGCCCCATGTAAACTGGGGTTTTACTGAATGTGAAAAAATGTCAATGTGAAAAAATGTCAGTGTGAATAAAATTGTGAAAGGAAGTCATTAGGAGGTCAATGTCATATCCATTTGGCTATGGAGGAAACATGGTTTGCTGACAATGAATATCTGTAGGCCCAAACATGTGGAATGTTACACCATTGAACATGCTGTAGGTTCAAGTGAGAGGTCTGTAAGTAAGTTCAAGTAAGATACTGGAAGGAAAACAAACTGAGAAAAGGGGAAAACGGAATGAGTTAGTGCATATTCAAGTGCTTTCAAGAATATTAAAACCAATACATAATACCAAGATTAAAAAAAAAAATTTATTAATCCACATATTACATTTTTTTATATAATTTTTTTAAACTTACTTTCTGCAAAATAGCTCAGAAATATTTGCTAGTATATAAAAACACTAATATATGTATGTATGTATGTATGTATGTATGTATGTATGTATGTATGTATGTATGTATGTATGTATGTATGTATGTATGTATGTATGTAAGTATGTATGTATGTATGTATGTATGTATGTATGTATGTATGTATGTATGTATGTATGTATGTATGTATGTATGTATGTATGTATGCATGTATGTATACTTTGAAATAAAATTATTGCATGCACCATTTCTGTTCAGATGTTTGAAAAAAAAACAAACAAAAAACAACAACTCATGAAACAAGGGAGAAAATGACTACATTGTATTGACCAGTGAATAAAAAAGTTTTTTAAAAACTCCACCCATATAAACCTATCACCACAAGTTAAATGACTCAATGGGAAATTCAAATTAGATCACCAATTATTTATTGATTTCTGTAGTCAATGGTAAGTATATCAGATTTGGATTGGTTAAGGCTATTCATAAGTTTAGGTGTCCACGGGTGCATCCTAGTTTCTCATTGAACAAGGCAATACAATACAAAATCTGTCTGTTCGAAAATATAAGTTCTTTTTATTTATATTTACAGATTCATATATTTCACATACTGACCTACTTCAAACCACAACCAGCAGACGTTACATTATTGGTTCTGAGTGACTCTTAATCTCAACCATTAAGATTTGTTGAACAAATCGTAGAAAAGTTGCCATGCAAGCTAGACACTTAGATGCCTACTCTTAGCTGACATTTCTGCTTCATTTTGAATATTTCTGAAGGGCACAAAATACAACAAAGAATTAAAAAAAAAGAAGAAAAAAAAAGAAGAAAAAAAAAGAAGAAAAAAAAAGAAGCCTCAAAAGAATGAGTTTAAAGGGTTTTTTTTAAATAAGGGGGAGGAGAAAGGAGGACAAAACAGGAATATGTTCGATACCACACAACTTCAAAATGACACACATAACCTCTCATCTTAGTCTATAACTCCATCATAATCTCTATATCTACATCCATTTTTAGTCTATATCTCTGTTTATGATCTCTGTCGATATATTCTATATCTCCATCTGATTCAGTGAGCACTGCCAACAAGAGATGGTTTCTCTCTCAGGCAGAATATAATGAATGGTCTCTTTCTCAGACAAGAGATCAAGTGACCACTCTCCCACACAGAGGATGAGACATATTCCAGCACAGGAAAGGCCGAGGATTAGCCACAGCAGACCAAAGATGGAGGAAGAGCACACCTCCAACAGAACATCCAACAAGGCAAGAATATAGTTCAACTTTTTTTCCCTTCTTTCTTTTTTTTTTTTTTTTTTAATTTAGTGGTGCGAATAGATTACCATGTATAGCAAGAAATATTTGAGACAATAATATATTCTGTGATTCATGAAGAAAGAAAAATCCTGTAGTTGACAGTTACCTCCATCATAACACATCTTCAACCATTTCCTTCCTCCTTCACACACCACACACATGGAGTAATGTGGGGCAGGCAGAGAAATTACAATAAATATCATAGCAACACTGAATCAATTGGTTTCTGCACTAATTGGCCGGTCTAGCAAATGCACCAGGGCAGTAAGATGGTGGCTTTGTGGTCACACCTTAGAAACAACTTGGTCTTAATGGGAGTTGCAGCAGCCATAACTTAGTAACTATCAATTAGAGTAATTAGCCCACAGTATACACTCTTTAGGAAAAGAACAACAAACAATTGGTAACAATCAATTATACTGATCAGCCCATAATATGAATACATAAAAGGAAACGTCTGTCTGTCCATGTGTTTGTATCATCTGCCTGGCCAAACCTATGGACAAATTTCTATGAAACTTGGCATGAGCTTAGGTTTTGAGCCTACTGAAAACATAGGATGAAAAAAAAATTCCAGAAAATGGCGACCTTGCGGCAAAAAAAAAAAAAAAAAAAAAAAAAAAAAAAAAAAAAAAAATTCAATTTTTCCTGTACCAAAAAAAGAAAAAAAAAAGAAGAGAAGAGCCTATTAAAACCATGGCCAATTGGTTAAGGCACAGGTCTACCAAGATGAAACTCCAGCTTCAAACTCAGGACTGGAACTTTACTTTCCCTCCTTCCCTCCACCCCCTTCTCCTTTTCTTCAATTTTTCTCCCTCTCCTCCCCTTTCCTTTATCTGCATTTTACCTTCCTTCTTTCTTTCACCCGTTTTTTCCTTCCTACATACTCAGCCTTTTTTCATCTTCTTACCTTCTTCTCCCCCTCCCCCCTTTCCTATGCCCTTCCTTTTCTTCCCCTCTTTTTTTTTTCTCTCCCTCATTTCTTCTCCCCTTTCACATATTTTGACCCAACAGCTTGACATGGACTGAACCACATTTGGCACACTTCACTTCATGTGGGCATGTCTTTAAATTCCTGGCAACACTGGGTATACCTGTATATATGTGTCCCTTTTAAAGATTAAAAGAAGTAGAAAGACGATAATATGCCCTTCATTTCAACCAGATTGAGAGATGATGGGGTTGAGTTGACAATGGATCACCAAGGTTACCCACTATTGCAGAAATTTCCACAAACTTACAGTAAATGAAACTTTAAGTGATGTAAAAGCCCACTCCTCTCTCATCAGTGATCCACTTACCAAGTTGCCTAGCTAAGCCCAGGCAAGTGAAGGGTCTGAAGGTGCCCTACCTTTAGAAATGGCCTGGTTAGATCACTACATCATCCACGTCCAAGGCAACTAGATGTGATGAACATTGTGGCAAGGGAGAAATCAACAGGTCCTATATATCACTGCCTTCATAGCCCTACACCCCACAGACCAGACAGCATCACCTTCCAATAAACATGCATTGCCAGTATGAGGTATGGTAACGGATCATACTCACACATGAATTCTTACAAGCCACAACCCCCTGGAATGACCGCCCTTTCTGATAGGATGTTACAATTGACTGAACAGAAAGAGCAAGAAGCAGTGCAGCTAGTAGATAGTGAAGAAATATAGGTCAGGAACACTTCCAGGCAACTGAAGGTGCCTCCTCTACAGAGGCTAGTATTGAGTCAGGTAAAGGCTGTACGAGAACACATCACAAAGGAGATGAATCAAAGGAGCTATTCATTTCACAGAGTGGACAGGCACATCATCATCGGTCACTGTGGTGGGTGAGAACCCAGCCAGTTGGGGGAAATGCTACTGGGCATGAACCTATTCCATGTAAACTATGACCCTTGTTCAATGGAGATAAAAAATATGCGCCACATGGACACATGTTTACATTATGAAAACACAGATGTTATATTTAAAGTGCATGTGAATTATGACCATGGTTCAATGAAAATGAACATACCACACAGATAAATGTTATGAAAATAGCAGATGCTTGATATCAAAGTGACAAAATCAGAAGAGCCCACCCATCCACCCACAAAAGGGACAGAGGCAGAGATTTCTCACTCATACTAGTTACAGTACCATGGCAACCTTAACTGATAAAAGATTCTTTTATGGGTACAATCATCCTGTCCAGGACAAACAACACGCTTCTTAGTGCCTCTAACGGGACCTCCAGTAATATCTAGCCACAAGATCATCTTAACAGGAGTCAAGACAAGATGACCATATGGAGAACCTTCACGGTGGTCAGTTTTGATGCCCTCTACTTAGTAAAGACCCTTTACCCTCCATTTCACTGAATTGTTGTGCTAAAGAGAAATTCTCATAACGAGAATGTTACTATGACCACCATCTCCATGGTCACATGTGTGCCATCACGAAACCTCAGCATCTGCTCACCTGATGAATTCATCTGAGAAAGACTTAGAATTCTCTACTATCTTTCTAGGTAAAGGTAGTCTGTAAATAATTACATTTTCTTATTTTATTCATGCATGCATTTTTATTATTTTTATTTCCATTTTTTTAATTATAATTATGATATAATTATGATATAATAATTATTATAATAATATTACTACTGGGCATATAGATAAGAAATTACTAGGCGCCCAACCCTTCCGTAGGAGCACCGCCAACACACTGATAGCATGACCAGCAGTGACTGTGAGGCATTGCTGTGGGCAAACTCTAATATCTCCCTCTCTATTCACGCCAAAGCTTGGACAGATGGCCAGCAGATACTCTGCACCAGACACTGGGGACTCCATTTGAGCAGTGTGGTCATATGAGCATAAACATACTGAGAGCCACTCAGAGATTTTCACTAACACAAGGTGGATCAATCCCAGTTAATTTTGGCCCTTGAAAATAAATGGATGACCAATTCTAAAATGGTTGCAAGTTGAATGTTATGTGAATGTTACGTATAATATAATATATCTGCACAAAAACACATTGCAAGGTTGGGTTTCCATCAGAAGAAATCTCTCCAGGGATAGTGGGGGTTTACAGTTGAAGAAACCCAGAATAAATATTTCATCTAGTTTCTTTCAGAAAAAAAAAAGAAGCATTGGGAAAAAAAGTTGAAATATGACAAAGTTGCAGTCAAAATAATGTCTGGTGGAAGAAACTATGGCACATGGATATCAAGCAGAATAAATAAGTAGCTGAAACGATATCAAGTGGAGTAAAGACTTTAAAATTACAAATACACAATGGAGGAAATATGTTTGTGGTAGAAACACATGGTGTGCATATATTGAACAACCATAAAAACTGACCCTGCTCCCCTCAGGAAAATTTCCTAAGGGTAGATTCTAATGTCATCAGCTCAATGAATCAATTATTATTTTTTCTATAAATACATACAATGTGATCAGGTGCAGGCACCACAGGAAAATTACGTGGCATGATTTCTGGTGACATAATGACTAAACCAACTATGAGGGGAATAAACAAGTCCATATTGCTCAGTTGCTATCATGAAATGATTGATTTTTATGATAATGTATATCATTATGAATCCTGAGTATCACTGCATTCCATCATTAATTTCTATTTTTAGATGTTATATCATACTACAATGCCTTAGAATTGATGGTGGTGATTTCAGTACCTATCTGAGGTTTGAGTGCAGCGAAAAAATGGTACACAGGCTGCAGACACTTAAAATTAAAAAACAACAACAAACAATTACAGTTCCTGTTAAAAGTTGCAGTGAGGGAGAAAAAAATGAGGGAGAAAAAAAATGAGGGAGAAATAACACATACAGCTGAATGATAGTCTTCCTTCCCAAGGCGAGTAACCACTTCTCTTTCTGTTAATAAAAAAAGGCGTGAAGAAAGGTTCCTGTCACTGGCACTATCACTACTTGAGAACAGAACACCAAATTATTCCAACCAGCTGGCTACAATATTCATTCAAACAAGTACACTTTGCACAAAATAGTAAATATTATTAGATTACACCACAACATCACAAAGACCTGTTATTATAAAAATAGAGTCTATGGGAGGTGTAAAAGTTTGCCTCTCTTGAAGCAGAAGATAAGAAGATGTGTGGATAGGTTTCTTCCCTCAACTCCACCCACCCCATATGCTGCCTACAACTCGTTTTAAATGCTTTACTATCACACGCTACTGCTGATTTACATTTGCTTGTACAATGTTTTGATTCACTCCAAACAGAGTTAGAAATAATTTTATATGCAATCAGTAGCTTTCCAATTTATTCCAATTCTAAACAAAAGAAATTATATCTTCCTAGATGATTTCCCCACCCCCACAAGTTTCTTCCAGAATTTTCTCACAGGCAGAAGAAACTTTCTAACACTGGTCCTAGTAACATGGAGTTTTCCATGGAACTTCCCGCAGAGCCTCACTTCACTGCCAAAACAAATTCACCATTCTTTGGGCTCAAACTCCAGGCAGGTGGCTATTGCAGAGTTTGAAAATACTACCAAATTGGCTGGACAACTTTTCTGAACATAATCAATTCTGTTGTGCCTTTTACAGACTTTGATCCGACATTAAAATGCATATTATGTTAGAATTAATCAACCATTCCCCCTTCTTTGAGTAAAACCCTGATCGGGCTAAGCTCTACTTCTGGTGAATGGTGCGTCACCACCAGGTTGGTGCCATAAACTTTGTGCACTGCCAATGATGAGGAGTAGTGATGGTGCCTTCTACAAAAATCACAAGCTCCTTTATTTTATGTGAAGACTGTATCCAACAGAGCCATATAGAAGAACCAAATCACGCCATTATGAACCGATTTCTTCATATGCAAGATAGCCTCAGGATAGAAAATTCGACTCTGACAGACATGCATCTACCTGCAGTGGATGAGGCATACATGGAGGTCCTTCCTCCCAGAGAACTCCATGAAGAAATGGATTATGATGTGCCAATGACGGCCGACATTGCCAGAGAAAATGGATCTATTTTGACTGAAGAACAAAAGGCAGTGTATACTCTGATCATGGATTCAGTAGACAATGATAGAGGACTATCAATAGCCATTGATGCCTGTGGTGGAACCGGCAAGACACTCGTCTTACCAACCACTGCTTGCAGAGATCTGATGGAAAATCGCTTTGGCCACAGCAACCAGTGCCATTTTGGCTACACTTATTCCAAATTGACGATCTCTTCACTCTTGCCTGAAGGTTCACAGTAAGATGAACAAAACAAGCACGTGCCATCATCCCAAGATCGGCTACGGCAAAAATCCTCCGAAATGTCGAACTGCTGGCCATAGATGAAGTTAACATGGCCCACATGTTCGTGTTTGAAAATTATCACCTACACCTTTCAATACATCAGAAAAAATGATAGAAAGCTTGGTGGCCTTACAGGTGTATTCTCAGGAGATTGTCATCAAATAATGCTTGTTTTCCATAAAGGAGGCCGGCCTGAAATAATCAATGTCTGTCTAAAGTCATCTCCCCACTGGCAACATGTCACAGTCCTCAAGATGACAATGAATATGAGAGTGGCATTGGCAGCCAATAAGCAGAAAGAGTTCACAGAATACCTCTTGAAGGTTAGCGAAAGCAAGATTCATCCTGACACGTCTGCTGGAGCAAGAGAAATCAAATTGGATGTTATGATACCATCAGTGAAACACCTTGCAGAACTCTGCCAATATATTTTACCCCAATCTGAGCAAGAATTACAAAAACCCACAATGTCTGTGTGAGAGAGCAACCCAATACTCTGGGTCTAGGGACGATTTTGTTTATTAGCCACACCCATGGAAGTTGTTTTTACGGCCAAGAATGAACATTACTTTTTACAAAAGTGCTTACTAATTGTGTCAGTTTGTTTTATTAGTGACGTCAGTTTGTTTTATTAGTGACGTAAGTATCAATAATTCCCACATATTGCACTTAGTAAACTGAACAAATTTGTTATTGCAGGTGGCTGATTTAAGGGCAAGTTTTCTGCTAATTCCTTCAACAAAGCATATCCATTGCAATAACATCTAATATCCAAGGTCAATAACACCTGGTGGTCCACATATACAAGGGCTATCAAGGCATGGAGGTGGGGTAAAGACTTGGCCATCTGAGCAGGGAAACATAGCATATGTGGATACAAAGGTGCTTATATAAAAGATAATTCCAGTGTAACCCTGGCAATTTGGTCATCCATAAATGACACAGATTGATAACTCCTCCTGATCACTCTCTCACCAGAACATCATCAGTAAGTAGCATCCTTTCCTCCTCAGCTAAGCCAAGCTTCTCATTGATGATGGATGGCTGTGTAACCAGACATGTGACTGCCACCACATAGCTATACCTGGTCTGGTCCTGGGTAATGGCAGGAACATGCAGGTTAAATTCTGCCTCAATAGTAATAAACCATTATCAAATCCTGTCAGGTGAGAAATATGGTAGTTTGAGGGCTCTTGGCACACTAGGTCAGGTGTCATATCAGGCACATACCCCCTTTGATTGTGTGGATACCATAAACACACTCTTATCTGCATAGGAATTGAGGAGACAGTCCTCCTGGGTCATTCATAGTCGGATGAAATTTCCTGTTTGTGTTCAACTGCTTGTTAACCCCACCCAGTGGTTCAAGCACACATACCTATTAATAAACCCTCATCCAACTGAGATGTACAAATTATTTAAGACATATTTCATTTTTTTAAAGTATGTTATAATTGACATAGAATTTCCCCCTGAAACTGCTACAGGCACAACAGAAGGTATTATCTACTCTGTTATTTTTTGTATTTTTTTTTATGTTATAAAATTATAAAATAAAGTACGCAAGTAAAAAAAGATGGGAAGGGAAATGTTTCAATGGTGAAGAATCTCAGGTCAACTTGGTTTGACATAAAATTAACCAGAAACTCTAATAATTTCTACCTGGCCATTCAGAGAAACACAACTCATTATACGACCAACTACTTTTCATTCTTATTGGGTGACCAATCCTATGCTGTAGCTAATCACTACTGAGATTCTTCACTATTGAAACAGAAAAATGGATCTTTGTCTCTTCCTGTAATCAAATATTGAAATTGTTTGCATCCTAATAAGAAATTATCAAATCAGATTGCATGAATTGCCCTGTAGAATGCATTGTATTATGCAAGTTCTTTCTAAGAAATAATTGTGATGTTATCAGAGTAACTATAGTGTATGGCGGTGAAGTGGTTGCCATGCAAGCAGCTGCTTTGAGGGTGCCCCAGTGATGCAATGGCAAAATGGTTAAGGCAAATTAACACCTCAAATTTGGCTTCACTTTTCCCTGGGGACATCAATTCAGCTCAACCATATATTTACATTCGATTCTAATCTAATCATATTTTCTTCAGAATTAAATAACTGTGTAGCCTCTGTACCAATGAGCTATTGTCAACCAACTTCAACCTGCCTCGACCCAGTGGGTGTTGGTCCAGTGTGTGTCCTCATAGAGCTATTGCCCACCTACTCTAACTTGCCTCAACCCTGTGTGATGCTGGTCCAGTGTGTGTACCCATAGAGCTATTGCCAACCTACTTGAACCTGCCTCAACCCAGTGTGATGTTGGTCCAGTGTTCATCTCCATAGAGCTAGTGGCAACCTATTTCAACCTGTCTTGACCCAGTGGGAGACCCATGTGATCATGTGAACTATAGCTGTCTTCATCCCATACTGTTGCTCTCTCCTTCTCTTTACAGGTTCTCTCAGTGACCATACTAAGGGTTGTTCACAAAACATGGAGACAGCTGTTCATCACTAATTGGCACAGATCCATTATTACATTGCATCCTGATCAGGGAACTGGGGCATCGTAACTCCAATAACAATGGCAAGCAACAGGTGAAATGTTTTGGCCAACAAAAATGATTTCAAAGAACTGCGCACACACCCATTATTAAATGATAGGAAATTTCCAAAAATTTTTCAAAAATGATAAAAGAAAATAATCTTGAAATAATTCATGATATATTTGTCTGTCTGTCTGTCTGTCTGTCTGTCTGTCTGTCTGTCTGTCTGTCTGTCTGTCTGTCTGTCTGTCTGTCTGTCTATTTAGGGGTCAGTAAGGGCATCCCACTGCACGTTTTCCCGAAGCTTTTGTTTCGATTGGGTGGCCATGGGTGTGGTTTTTTCAATGGGTGTGATTTAGTGATAATATATCCCTGGAAAACTGTAACAAATGACCAAGCTCAATGAAATTTGGTATATGGTCTCCACATGATTGGAAGTGTGTTATTATGCTCCTGTAGGTGTGGCCATGGGTGTAGTTTTCTATTAGCCGCACACATGGGATTTTGTTTTTGATGCCAAAAAAATAAATTATTGTTCTTGCAAAAGTGTTCATTAATTGTATCACAATTGTTCGATTAATGTGATTAATGTCAATAATCCCTACATATTACATTAAGCAAATTGAACAAGTTAGTTAATGCAGGCGGATGACTTAACAAGAGCTGTCCTGCACTAAGACCTGTGACAAAGAATTACTACAACTACACTATTATAGTAGCGTCTGTATCTGGCGTTTGTTTAACATCTTGGATAAACCAAATTGAGCGTCCAGGAGGATTGAGCCTTGATAAAACAGGGGGAAATCAGGTGGAGAATGTCATGGGATGGGTCCCATTTGCCTCCGACCAACCATTCCCAAGCTAAAGGCTGCACCAAATCTCACCACAAAAAGACCCTTTACCTCCCATACAATCAAATCCTTTTGGCCTGAAAGGAAGACAACTCTTTTCCTCACACATGGAATTCTGAGGGAGTTGAAGAGATTATGCCAGGCAAGAAAACGAAGCCTGCCAGAAAAACACCTAATGCTGGACAATTGCAGGGTAAGTGCATGTGTGAGGACTCTGAAGAGCTGGAGGAGAGGCTCCCTCAGGTTAGGAAAACAACTGCTCAAAAAAGGGCTACTGAGAAAAGGGCTATTGAGACACCAGGTATCCATGCACCACAGCTATACAATACAATTAGCTACTATTAAACAAAGGTGCAGCACCTGCACCACAGATATTGTAGCAGAGCAGGCACTCTTACTCAGAGCATAATGTTCTTCTGTTTCTAAAAGTCAGGCATATGTCAGCATAATTATTAGATGGCGAGTGGTAACTATGTACCCTTTTTTTGCTATGCTACGCAGATCGGACAAATTTTTAAATTTACAATGGCACAAATTTTCCTTAATAGTATATAGTCCACACTAAAACTTGTGGCAAATAATTACTATTATATTTATAAATAGTGTTTTAGACCTGGCAAAGTAACTGTAAAAGCACTTCGTTGTAACCTTTGGGTTTCCAAACAGTAAAAGCCCTTAGTTGTAAGAACTTGTTGCAACCGAGTACTTTTATAACAAACTTTGTTTCCATACAGTAATAAATTTTTTAAAAATTCACTCTTGAGGAAAACTTATGGATGTATGCCCCCCCCCCCTCCCCCCACATTAATCCAAGTGTGCCACAGGCAAAAAAATGGAACGGATAACAATGCTATCCCTACATACTATAGCTAATAGACTTATGAGCAATTGTAGGAGAAGTAACGCTTTGGTAATTATTGTAATATGCCATATTATTATTCATTTAATAAAATTAATTTTGCTTGACCACTGCCGAAATTGGTGCGTGAATAATAAAACTGGTCATGCCTAATAGAATTCCGTGTGGCCAGGAACAAATTTTGTAAGTGCCCCCTCATATAGTGTGTCCCCTCAGTTCAAAACATCTTCCATTAACAATAACAATACTTTCTGTAGAACATCACTCTTGCCATGACGATGCAAGCACAAGTACAGCTGCAAGGAGATAGTGTCATCCTCAAATGGGCAAGGAAACGCATGCCAGGAGGAGGGCTGCAGAGACACCTGTAGCCATTCTATATTTCTCTTCCAATATATAATGATCACATTGTTACCTTATCTCCTACAGAACAACATCAAACTCGTCTTCAGGATGAACATGCAAGGTGAGAAGCAAGTACAGAGGCTGAAACTCATATGCAAAGGCAGGCACACCTCCATCATGCCAGAGACCACAGACATTCACAGACATCTCAGTAACAGGAGAGTCAACTACAATTGCAGGAACCTTCGCCAATTATTGATCCTGATTGCAGGAACCTTCGCCAATTATTGATCCCGATTGCAGGAACCTTCGCCAATTATTGGGCCTCATCCATACTCATCAACTGACACCTCAACAACTTGCTAACGATGCCCTGCAACTTCCTGGTGCTGCGTTAAATTATGACTCTAACATTGATTATTCAATCCCTCTGAATATCGGTTTTATCTATCATATATGATATGCCCTAAATGCTTTGCCAAAAGTGGCATGCTAGGCACCAGGTATCTGCTGCTCAAATGGCAATGTCTCCCTTAAAAAACCTTAGCAACCCTGTTCCTCCTAAACTCTCCCTCTGCTGGAGCCACTCCAGAGAGCTGCCACTTCCTCTCCAACATCAGGCTAACAACACATACCATCAAGCAAAATATGGCGCAAAATTGTGCATGCAAGTCATGCACTACAAAGTGCTGATACAAATTGCAGAAAAGTAAATAATAATCAGATCAGAAGCTTCCCCATAGATACTGTTCTATTCTTTGGAACATGGTCACAGCAGCATGGACACAGGTCCTATGCCCCAAACCTTAATGGCAAGCGAGTATAAAATGATTAAATCAACAACAACATGTGGCCCTGAATGGAACCAACTGCTATAGCCAACACTTATGGTGCTGATCAACTGATTGTCCTATATACAGGGCTACTACAACTTGACACAATCATGCCACACAACATAACAGACAATCAGGTGACTAAGTAGATGAGATAGCTGAAGGGTATTGGGTCTCAGCTACTATTCAATAAACCAGTGTATTAAAACAGGTAAAATAATTGTTTAGAACACTTAAGATAAGGTTGAAGTTGTGGTAAGATTTACAACTTTTGGGTTCCATACAGTAAAAGCACTTAATTATAACTACAGGGTTTCCATGCAGTAAACACTTGGTTGTAACCACTTAGTTGTATCAACAGACTTTGGTGTTTCATACCCTTCCCACCATTCCAAGTGTTCCTACACCTGTCACCATGGATATTGTAGTCAGTCCACTTAATTCCAATCTGGTTCAAACGTCTGCTTTATTTGAAATTTTCCTAGGTTCCCACATAGGAATAAGACAAAATATTCGAATGGAAAAAAAATCGCTTAATTTGAAAAATTGAATTGCCCAAACAAACAATACCCATGGAACTATTACCTACAGCTGAATTTTGCTGCTTCAGAAGTAAGCACAAATTTGCCATTGGAAAGCAGGTGAGCTTTTTCCCTTTTTTTAGCTGCTGCTGTTCGAAATACCCATGGAGAAATATCCCCTTGGAGGAATACCTCCACGGAGAAATACCCAGAATTTGCCTCACTGAAAGTAGGTGAATCTTTCTTCTTCTTTTTTTCTTTCTGGCATTCAGCTGTAACAAAAATCTCCCTTTTCCTCTTATAGCAGACCCTCCTTGCAATACAACATGCAAAAGGCAAAATAATCAATCACTTACCATCGAGAGGAAGCTTCAGATTGTGGAAGCAGGGAGACCTTACCACCAGGCAAGAAGAAGAAAGGTATTACTACTGAATTTGGAATCCCTCCAAGTACTTTGAGTACCATCCCCAAGAACAAAGAGACCCTGAAGGCAAGTCATGCTGTAGGTAGATCCAAAAAAATTAGACAGAGACCCTACAAGGACAAATGCAGATGAATCTCTGTTCCAATGGTTCACTGCAGCTAGGGCTCAGTCAGTACCCATCAGTAGAGAAGTTTTGAAGAGCAAAGAGTTGGGGTCTAGTGAGTGGACGTGCTCTAGTGCCTGGCTTTCAAGGTGGGAAGTTTTTGTCACAACATTAAGTAAGGTAGGGTACGTGGTGAGAACAGTGCTGTTGATCAAGCAGTGTGCAGAGAGTGGAAAGAGAATACTCTATTTCCTTTGCTTCAAAGATATGATCCCAGTGATGTTTTTAATGCTGACGAGACAGGACTTCACTGGCGTTTAATGCCAGACAAAACTCATGCTGTTTCTGGAGAAACATGCACTGGAGGGAAGAAGAGCAAGGAAAGGATAACTCTACTTGTTTGTGCCAATATGACAGGCACTGAGAGGCTTCCACTTCTAGCAATCCAAACTCTTCCTGTTGACTATGATGCCAACAAAAATTCTTGGATGACTGCCTCAATTTTTGAATAATGGTTGAGGAAGTGGGGCTTGAAACTTTCAAGAGGCACACGTAAGAGGGCTTTGTTTGTTGACAATTGTAGTGGCCATCCACATGCACCTGGCCTTGACTGTATTGAGCTGATTTTTCTCCCGCCCAACACCACAAGTGAGATGCAGCCCTGTGACCAGGGAATATTAAAAACGCTACAGAAAGAGCGTGGTCAAATGCTTACTTTGAAGTATCGACAGTGGAGCTACATTAGCAGATTTTAAGATCACTCTACTTGATGTCTTCAGATGGCAAGAAATTCTTGGAATTTAGTTTCACCATCTGCAATTGCCAACTGCTTTAGAAGAGCAGAATTTGTTCCACCATCAACAAATTTTGAAAAGGTTGTAGTGAGTGAATCTGTTTCATCATTTGAAACTGATTTTAATGTGGACTGCACCTTTGATGAGTACATGTCCAGTGATAGCCACTTACAGTGCAGCCCTATGCTGAGCAGTGCAGACATTGTAGCCTCCTTAAGGCAGAGCACTGAAGATGCAGAAGACAGCGATGATGATGCAGGTGACCTTCTTCCCTCGGTTACTTTCCATCAAGCTCATTCCTGTTTCTTAGACATGAAAGCTAACTTGTTATGCTCTTGTTCAGAGAGTGGTACTGAACCACTGTATGATCAATTGGAACAACTTGAAACTGAACTGCTAAAAGCTCATTATAATTTATTGACATAAACATCCATAACTGACTATGCTGTAAGGCAATAATATATAAATGCAAACATAAAAATAGTTCAGGAACTAGACCTCATTTTATAGTATGTGATCCATGACTACATGCTTAAATTTATACACATTACATAATGTAAGTGATCTAGAATTAGCTGCTGATCATATCTTCTTACCTGTATACAAATCAATAACACACAATGGCATAATACATTTGCAGTAACCAGATACATTCAAATTTTCTGTTAAATCAAATTTTTTTCCTCTGGATTATTAAATTTGAATTGTGTGGACTACACTGTATATGGATTGGAAACAGTAAAGATTGCGTGAAACATCCGTGTTCCGCTATACCGGATATTATCAGAACATTATCCAGATACTTAAAAGGTTCACTGACAAGTGGCTAAATGGGTAGTCCAGTCAGTAAATGCCTTAGTGTGGCACTGTCTGGGTGAGTAAGTTTCTGACAGGTATTAAAGTAATAAAAACTCTTAAACAATTATTTAGGCATATATCTAGGGATAACTTTCTATTACTGAGCACTGAGAAGAAAACCCCACAAAAAAAGATAGATTATTTATTACCATTTTGGGGTGTAGCCACAAAAACAAGCATTTCATATCTTTTTCATTAAGCAACATATTGAACTAATACAATTGTAGACATAATGACTAAACACAGTATCCATCCTTGATACTAATCCTGGTTTCAACCCTACAAGTAGCCATTGTTTTGGACCATGTTAATTTTTCATGTCAATAAGTTACACACAATTCTAATTAAAACACATCTGTTTATAACATTATTATTGTCCCAAATGTTCCTCAGACTAGAGAATTTGGAAAACTACCAAATACAAGTTCCTTAATTCTATGGTCACACCATGGAGCTAGTTGCACCACATTTATTTGACTCCACCCCCAAAAGTCAAGCTGCTTACATTACACAGACCCTGTACCCAGTTTAAAAAAAATAACCAATTATGTGATTACCTGGTATTTGAGTGTAGAGGGATGTGAAGGCAAACAGATAAACACAGGACATCAACCATGTATACAACCTTTTCGTAACCACAACATCTTCCCTCCAGAAAGCCATTCCCCAAAATTAACTTCCAACTCAACTCTGTAGATTCTCGCCCTAATTAACACTACAGAAGCTGGCTTCACTTATCCTAGGTGACATCTGTACAGCTCAGCCACACACACATTCACACACGAGGTCTCAACCGCTGGCTTGCTCTCAGCGCCCGCGCTCAACCTCCACTTCCCCTTAATTAGACCGGTAAAACTTAAATCATTCTTGTGGTCCCAGCCTCTCCCCCACGGTTCTCAAAAGAGAAGGGCAAATTGGAATGTGTTACTTCCCTGTTTAGAGAAGTTCCCCTTAACAGTTATTAGAGTTGAAGTTATCCGGTCTACTGTGCTCCCTCTTATAGGGCTAGGAGTCTACAGCTGGATAAGACTTCGTACAGACCAACCGACTGCACGACTGATAGAAATTTGGAATCTGGATATTCCTCTTCTTTCTCTCCCTTCGTGCACTGCTAATACCTGTCTAGCGTGCTGGTTCATGCCAGACCTTTAGCTGTGTAGGAGGATTTTTTTTTTGTCCCTGACCACTCGGCTTGAAGCCGTTCCAACCCCTGTAAGTTTATTCTTAATCTCTCTTTTAACCCATTAGCTAGCTATCTTCTCCACAACCCCAGTTGAAAGAGTTTTCTTCCTCTCCTGTGCCTTCCGTGTAGCTCCCGAAGTAAAATGTAGCTTTAATGCAACACTGCTTTTTAGCTGTCAATACTTTCCCACTGTTATGCCATTAAGGTTCCTGGACAATACCGGCTGAATTTCAGTTTTTCCTTTACTTCAGGTACAGGTTTAGGTTAGCACCATACCATAGTGACCAATATGTATTATTACCAGGCTAACCAAACTTACCCTTTAAGTCACTCTGTTGCTTTTAATTGTTTTTCCCTATGTAGGCATGCATAAAATTCCTATCAACATTAAAGTGCCTACATATAGAACTCTATGGAGGGCTATGATGCAAAATTTGAACCGCCTCTGGATAAGCGGCTTGAGTGTCCCATCTGTCTCCTGGCACAGAGAGACCCTCTGCAGACTCCATGTGGACACCGGTTCTGTTCATCTTGCATCCTGAGAGCATTGAGGTACAGCACTATGATTTCATGGCAATAACTGCTTAGCTTAATATAAGTTTAATTGTCTGCGTATATATTGTATTTCTCTTTTATTATTATTTTAACTTTTTGAGGCAGAAACTGACCACTGTGTGTGTATGTGTTGCTTTGACTACTTCCAAGTCATATTAAAATAAACAACTATATCCTCCTTCGAGATTATAGTCCTCTAAATGAAGCTGTTGATTTTCTTGTCCTCAAGACTTGTGAGGATCTTTAATTATAACCAAAGGTGGTTAATGAGTTTTTCTGTACCTTGTAAATCAAAATCCTTGGGATGTAAACTATTCGTTTTCTGGTGCCAAAGACTATAAAAAGCTACTATTATCACCTCAGGTTATCAATGCTTATTTCTACACCTCTGATGTAGAAGTTCTCTGGATGATAGGTGCAGATTTTGACACAAGAGTGTCTTTTGCCCTGAGCCAGCTGTTTCTAAGCCTCCAAATTAACTTCCAGGACTAAGTAGGATTCCAATTTCATGATCTCCCCCCCCCCCCCCTTTTTTTTTTCGTGTTTTTTTTTCCTCTTTCCTTTTACCTTAATTACTGGTGTTTCTCTGATGTGCGCGTATTGTATCTTGCTGTGTACTGCTGCATATTCACAGATAACATGTAAAAATTGATATTTTCTCTTTCTTAGAAACTCAGGAACTTTTTTTATTTTCTCACTGTTGCATGCCAATGTGGTTGTCTTCATCTTTCTTCGTCGAATAGTCCAATAGTTGGGCTATTGCTGTGTAAATGGGGTGTGTGATAATTAATTAGTGCAACCTGCTGGTTCCTGTGAGCACACCATAGCAACACTGAGGAGAGTTCACCATAACTGCTAACCTAACCTCATTGCTCGCTGTAAGTAACACTTCACATTCTTGGAGATTCTCTACTCCTGCTTATGTGAAGAGTGACTCATGACTACTCATGACTACTCATTCACCAGGTGCCCTTGTTCTGTGCTGTCTTACAGGATAGAAACTTTATCTCTTGATTAAAAACAATATTTACTATAAGTAAAGCCAAATTGTACAGGAGTTAATCAAACAGAGTATCCCATGGTGTAGATGGAAGTCTTCAGAATACTCTGCACTGGGTTGAAGAGTGCCACATTTTTTTCGGCTGGTGATGGTGGGCATTTTGTGATCCTGAACTATTTTTAGTTGAATGTATGGAAGGACATACGAATTGCAATTTGAAGCCATTACTCACTTTTTTTAAATATCAACAGATGTTACCTGGTGTCTTGTTTCAGATCCACATCAGTTTAAGAGAGTAGGTCTTCAGAGTAGGATCGTTACATGGTTGCTCCAATTATGTTGAACCAGTTTTTGGTGTGTCTCTTTATTAAAATGAGACTGGGAAGGAACATATCAATCTCTCTGACAATATAGAAACACAAACTTTGTAATCTTAATTATTAACTACCTCAAATAATCAATCCAACCGTATTTGGTCGCCAGCATACACACAAAGTTTGCGCACAGTGTTTAGAAAAGAGTAGGAGTCTCTATTCTGAGTGCACTGGTATGATAACTATGGATGAATTTTCATTATAACAGATATGGCTATAGAATACTTTAGTGCACACAGAGATAGTGAAACTAATTTCAGAGATTTCATATGTGGCGTCATATTTAGGTTTGGTATTTTTCCCCTTATTCCTTTGATGGCCCAAGATTAATTCATTTGTTTTGTAGTACTTCATTAATTCATTTGTTTTGTAGTACTTCATTAATTCATTTGTTTTGTAGTACTTCATTAATTCATTTGTTTTGTAGTACTTCATTAATTCATTTGTTTTGTAGTACTTCCATTAATGAGTGTTGAGTATCTCATGTCTGCTGAGGGTGATGAGTAGTCGCACATCACTAACCTATGTTAGGATGAGGAAAGGCAGCTTTGTAACCTTAGCAACATGTTCAGTGGAGCTGTGTGTTGACCCGGCAAGCTGATGAACAGGACAGCTGTGAGGTGTGTGTCTTCCTCTCACCAAGAGGACCTTTTACAGTGGTAATCTTGGTAGTGATGATTTACTCTACACCCCAACTTATTTGCAAAAGTTCTCCAAGGGACATTGTGTCCTTGTGGTCCTACTACCATGGTATATTTCTCTGTGTAAGTATACCCCCTCCCCCCCCCCCCCCCAGTGCTTCACATAGGTCAACTGGATGGCAATCTGGATATCCCACCTCACCATTGCCATATTGCCACCTCTCTGTTATCGTACTGCCACCATTACTTTCAGGTCTTACATACCATTGTTTGCTAGGGTCTTCACAAGAACATTACTCCTTTATGTTTCAATGCAAACTATTTTTTTAAAAGGGCTGTCTGGAACTTACAAACCTTATTTTTCAAAAGGATTCTCGCCTAGTAGATTCCTTTATGGTTCAATGTGGACTATTTTTGATTCCTTTTGGTTTAAATGTTTTTAAAAGACTCATGTCTTACAAGTTCAATAATATGTGGATCATTTTAGAATAGACGAAGCCTTTTTTTCAAGAGGAGTTTTACTATTATTCCTTTATGGTTCAATGCTGATTATTCTGTAACTGGGTATCTCCACTTGCAAGTTATATACATGATCCCTTTCTGAAATGTACGCACCTTCTTTCTAAAAGGATCTTCCCGTATTTTTGTTCTTTATCAATGTTAGTGAGTGGTTTTATTTGGAGATATTTTTGGTCCATGCTTTGATCACTTGCTCCAACTACCTTGGAATTTCAATCATGCATAAATATTCTTCATCGTTGATGTCATCGTTTTGTAACAATCATTCTGTGTTTCCATCTATTGGCAATCGGTGTGTGATCCATAGGATGCTATTCGTAACATGGTCAGTGGTTCATTGCTGACAGTGCTCATACAGCTCTTGGGGTGGCGAGAGATAGGTCTGATCCTGGATATGGGAGGAGAACAGGCTAGAACCTAGTAAATATAGATTGAGACGATAATACAGTGTGTGTGTGTGTGTGTGTGTGTGTGTGTGTGTGTGTGTGTGTGTGTGTGTGTGTGTGTGTGTGTGTGTGTGTGTGTGTGTGTGTGTGTGTGTGTGTGTGTGTGTGTGTGTGTGTGTGTGTGTGTGACAGTGTGTGACAGTGTGTGACAGTGTGTGACAGTGTGTTGTGTGTAAGTGTGTGCCTCTTGGCTGAGGCCTTTGCAATGGCTGCTGTCGTGTCATCTCATTGTTACCGTAGAATCTTCACAAGACCAGTATTCCTTTTTGGCTAATCTTTTAAGGCTGTTGTGGCTTCTTGTCCAATGATTGGCACTTGTTATCTTATGCAAAACTTGGCTGACTTCTTTGAGCATGCCCGCCAATTGCATAGCTCTTGTTATCCAAACTAATAGCATCCACAGAGACCGCCCTGCCGCTGTTGTGTGTTGTGGGTGATGCTTGTATGTGTGTCAGAGTTCTTCCTGGCACTCCCCAGTTAGCCTGGTAACTATGGTACTAAGTGATGCAGTCAGTTTCTATTGCAAACTGGGCAACATTGTTGGTCAACATTTTTTTTACAATTTGGTGGGCAACATTGTTGATCAGCATTTCTTCTGTAATATGGTGGGCAACATAGTTCTCCAATATGATGAGTATAGTCCATGTATTACATGTTGGGAAGCATTGTTTGTTCTCAGGGAGGAGAGGGGGGGGGGGGGGGGGGGGGATGGTTGCTAGTAGTTTCACACCATGCCTACTGCACTCTATACTAGAGAAACGGCAGCTATCAATTAAGGAACAATCAGCGCAAAATAGACTTACTATTGTGTGCAAGTGCTACAATGCTCAGAGAGTGATGGATCTCTCATAATGGCCTCCTGCAGTCAGCCTTGGTGGCCACCCCTCACTGCAAATGTCCTCCACAGGAGAGCATGGAGCATGTAGGGTCATGTGTGCCAGTAAAGCTCCTTCAGTGGGTAAAGTGAAATTTAAAGCTGGCTCATCACTTATTGGTCAGAGATTAGATGGGGCGTGATGGTGTACCCTTACCAGGTAACATCACTAGACTGTACATGCATACTGATCGCATAGTATTTTAATGTGAGGGAGTATATCTTCTGCCTTAGTCACAGAACAAAATAGGTTGGACATGGTAGAGGGTTAGTGGATGGAATATGTTGACGACGGATTGCCTTCAGGTGGCGGTATGCATTGATACAACACATTAATAATGTTTCTGTGGTGTCACACAGAGGCAACTGAAGGGCAATGTTGCTGACTTGCTCGGACAAGATGGCTGACAGAGCTTCCTCTCAAGGAGTCATTACTGAGCTAGTGGCAGTACAGACCCTTCTCTCTCACAGATGGTTACTGTTTACTTTTCCTTGTGTACAAACATAAAACATAATGATGTGTCTTGTGTCTGATTTGGCCCAGGGGGCATTGTCACTGTCATCTGGTTGTCACTGTCTGGTTCACTGTGGTCTCTGCATGTGGCTTGATCATTCCAGTCAGTTAAGGTGGAGTACATGCCCTTGGATGACCCACTCCAAGATATCACATGCACGGAGGCATTGCAATCATGTCCCCTTCTAATGCAGGAGCTGCTGAAATGGTTTCAAAAGTCAACAGACCTGTAAAGTGTGTTTACCTAGTGTTTATCTGCTCTTGTGTTTGTCTACAGACTTTTGAGGATGCCTTATTTGTTCTAGTCCCTCCAGGAATGCTTTCTTCTGCTTCTCTTACGACTCATAGAAGAATTAAATTGCAATGAAAGTGATGAAATGCATATTAGGAAATCTTCTAGTGTGTTTTTTATCTTTTAAAACATTGACTTGCACACTAGAGGACAGGCAGTTCTTAAACATTGTGCGCATATCTTTATCATTGTCAGCTACTGCACATTTTTTGTGTATTATTATAAAGTCTGATGTGTAGGAGAGGATATGTCGGAACCTTCCAATGGGAGGAATGCTCCAGACAGCTGAAGTGATTGCACATGAACAATGGTAATGGATGTTTCATAGGTGATTTATTACTTACCAAAACAGTCTTGTTGAAAGAGAAACACTAACTTATAAAAACACATGTTAGTGACTGAAAACTGTTGTATATGCACCGTCTGCTTAGAATACCAACATCTGCTCTGCAGTATGGCTAGCATCATCAACTTACATGGATGGTTACAGTATGTGGTGTCGACTTACTGTTGTCACAGTTAAATGGTTATGCCTTTAGTTGAATTGTGATCTTTTGGTTTGACTGGTTTTTTGGTTTTCTCAGGCTGTACCTGTACCATTTGTGCAGTTCTTCCAATTGAAGCTGTAATATGATGTTATTATAATTGATGTGTGTGTCTATAAACTGTGCAGCTGGTGAACTTATGATTACCTTGTCTGTTTGTTGTTGTACTATTTGTTGCCCAAAAGACACGCCTTATTGCTGTGCTTGCAACAATGTGTGGTTTGTTAGAAAGCTGATCCCCAAAACGTTGATTGTAATTTCTTTGTGTCCAAACCAACAGTACCTGTACTGCTGATTTAGTCACGCTCCAACATGACTTCCTCTCTGCACTGATTGCCACAACACATAAGATACCATCTGACACATTCAGATATCATCTTTCCTCCAAGGCGGAGATGAGGGAGGTGGATTATTTGATATGGCCTGCTATAAACTATGCGCTTAAAAACCCACCCATTTGGTTTTAGTGGTTCAACTGTAATAGTTACCATCTTCTTTGGAAAATACATACTTTTGGTGGTATGGTGTCACCCAGCTAGGTATGATGCATTTCTCAGGAGTGAGGGAGGTGGATTATTTGATATGGCCTGCTATAAACTATGCGCTTAAAAACCCACCCATTTGGTTTTAGTGGTTCAACTGTAATAGTTACCATCTTCTTTGGAAAATACATACTTTTGGTGGTATGGTGTCACCCAGCTAGGTATGATGCATTTCTCAGGAGTGCAAGGGAATATTCAAGTGTGAACATTTGTAGTCCTGTGTGTCAACAACTGTGGCCATAGTGATCTGTCTTGGTTTCTTCTACAACATTTCTTCGAAAAAATGTATTGGAGCAATCCTGTTGTATGCTTCACATTAGAATTCATCTGTGATTTGGTGTTGCTTCTTTGATGAACAGCTGCTCCGTTCACTGAGAAGATTGTGTCTGCTTTGCTACTGTGCGTAACCCTGGTTGGTTGCTTGTTGCTTTCCTCTCGTCTGTTGTTGCATTCACTATATCCACAAGCTTGCCATGCCCATCTTATATTCCTCTAAGACAATTAGTCATCTCACGAAGTCAGCAATGGTTGATGTAGGTTAGTTTCCTACCTCAACATGTATTTGCTCTTGGGTGTGGCTCCAGAAGTGGAAGGAGTCTGTGACAGCAAAGTGTTCATATATTGGGAAAACAGAAGTAATGAAACTGCTTGAATCGAGTTGGTCTACGGATATAAATGGCAGTAATGTTTTTTTTTGTTTTTGTTTTTTTTGGTTTTTGGTTTGTTGTTTGAAAGTATTTATTTATATATGTATATATATATATTTTTTTTTGTTGTTGTTTATTTTAATTGGGAAAATTAAAATAGTTTAACTGAATAAATTTATATGGTCTACAGATATAATTGTGTAACGGTGTGTGTTCTTTTATTTTGTAACCCTATGTATAATATATGCCATTTTGTTTCATTGAATGGAGGAAGAAGTACCAGCAAACATTGCTCACATGCATGCACATGTAATGGACTGGTAGTAACAGGAATAGAGGGAGCCCCTCACATTTGTGGGGCATTGATTAGCTCCCGTCCAAACAACCACATTACAGTTTTACTACTCACTTTGAAAGTGATTGTATGGACTGGACTCGCTTCTGGCTGACCAAATTACCGGGTTTTGTTGGCTGTAAGTTGATCCACAAAGATCATTCGTGCCAGGGAGGGCTTTAGGATACATAAGTGGTGTTAACCTCATATACTGTTATAGGCAAAGGACGGTCATTTCCGAGCAGGGCAACCTTGTGTGTCCCACATGTAAGGACTCGTAATTCATTTTTATGTTCTGGTACATTCCTTGTGATTCAGCTGTTGAATGATTACCTCCCTGGGTGGGTGAGTACTGCCGGCTTTGTTGAGTATACTTTGGGTTGGCTGAATTGAAAGGAAAACCACTGACATTGTCAACCAGAATGCATTATCACAGACCTAACATAATACCACCTTATCGTAATTCATATCCATATTACACTGTTATGCAGTGCTGATTAGTCTCCATTACATGAAATAGTCCTGGCAGCATTGGGTGCCTCTTAATTCATCATGAATTCTTCTCGTCCACTAAACTTTTGTTCCTTCATTTTCTTTTCTTCTGCACACATTCTAGCATACTAGATTAATTGTTGACATTGCTATCTAATTTGTAGATAGTCATCAACTGGAGAGTGATATGTCCAAGGCATAAAGCCTGAGGAGATAAAAATTTTCCCTCTGGTCTCTTCCATCAACAACTAGTGGGGTGGACATGCCATAATTGAATCAACCACAATGGTAATAGATGCTTATGCTCAGAGGGTTAAGTCTGATGAAGGCGTAGTCTATATCCCTTGTTCTCAAACAACCAGCCCTGTGTGTAAGTCCTCCTTCAAAAAGGCCCAGTTACACACATTGGTGTGTAGATGACGAGTGATAACTGGACCGGCTGCCAAATCTGAAACTGGGAATGTGTGACTGCAATAAATTATGTAAGCCAGCTACTCTCCTTGGTAGCCAGGTGATGATAACCAGAAGACAAAGCTGTTTGTTAAGATTTGGGCCAGGATAAGGCGGGGAGGGAATAGGGAGGGAGGGAAAGCTACGTTGTGGCGAGTTGGTGAGAATTCACTCTATACAGAACTGACCAACATCCCAGGCCTGTTTTCCCTTTGGAAGATGGCTTCCTATTCAGCTCTGGGCCAAGTGTGTCCATTACCAATCTCCTGTGGCAGCATTGTTGCCTCACTTCCATGGCTTGTTGCTATCTTACCTGCTGCTGGGGCTGTGTTTAGGTATTATTTAATTTATTTGGCATCCAATCATGATTTTGGTTGGGGGAACTACTTGTTATGCACACGCCTAAGTTTAAAATCTCACCAGCCCTTGACATAACTGGTTCCTCCCTCCTCTTATGTTGTGTGCCCCAGTTTGAAGAGAGATGGGTGGACAGGAATGTGGTAGGCTGTTGAATGGCCTAGTTCTGATTGTTGACCTCATTTTCTGGTTTGTCTGGCAGGCTATAGTGAAGGAGATGATGGAAAGCTGGGCACAAAGAACTGCTGCGATTATTCATTATAGTACTTTGAAATATCCTTTCAGTATCTTAATTTTGAGAATAACAAAGAAGAAAAGTGGGCATCTAAACTTTTTCGAGCAATGAGGGAGAAAATTATTGTGTGCACATTTTTGTTGTGATATTTGTTTGCATATGCTAGTTCCAGTTATTGTTGCCAACCTTGGGGGAAAGGGTGTGTACGTGGTGGGTATGTAAGACTGGGCTATCTAAACCTTAACTTGATTTACTCCCTCCCCCAACACAATACAACATCATATGATGTTGCACTTGATTGGCATCACTTGCAACCAAAGAGGGGAAGTTTCAGGAAAATATGTTGTAGAAGTAATGGAATTCATGGAGGTGGATCCTTTCTTCTTTTTTTGGTTGTTGTACGGTGGTTCATTGCTTTGGGTGAGGTTACAGAAGCAATTGTCTCTGGTTGTGTTTTACAGCAAAACTATTCATAGTTAATGTGGGGATGTCATGTAATTGCTATCAACCTGCCTCAACCCATCCAATGTGATGTTGGTCCAGTGTGTGTCTCCAAAGAGCTATTATAAACCTACTTCAACCTACCTCAACCCAATGTGATGTTGATCCAGTTCTGTGTGTGTTCCCATATATATATATATCTGTAACCTGCTTCAATGACGAGATCTGCCTACTTGTCCCTCTGGCTTGGGGCATCAAAGTGTACCTTATTTTTACAGGTGTTTAAGAGAATTGTTTAGTTTCCCAATACTTTCCATGCTTTAATTTACTATCAAGGTCTCTCTCCCAATGCTTGAGCTACAGATTTTCCATGCATGTTATATTTCACACACTGTCTGCTCTGTGCAGCCATATTTTCAGCGACTAAGTACTTAGTCACCGATGGGGATGCATCTGTTTTGCCACTGGTGAGGTACATATGTTATGCCACTGGTGGGGATACTTATGTATCTACAGTAATTGCTACATTAATTGTTGTCCATTACAATGTGTGCTTACTCAGGCTAATCACATGTCCTTGGTTCCATGTGAACATACAGTTAGAGCATGTGTAAAGAAATGTCTCTTAGCACATCATCACTAGTCTGTGTGGATTCACAGCAATCTGCTCTTCTGATGTCCTGATCAATAAGACCTTGTGTTTTTGTTTGATCCATATCACTCCATGCACAACCTATTAGGTGCTTGCACTTACATTATAATTCTGTTTTCGTATTGAGAACTACAATACTCCTTCTTTCTTCTGTTTCACATGCTACACAGTGTGAGCATGTGCAAGGTTGTGGTGTGGGTGTGTCCTGTGTGTGTGGCCACAATGTGCTATTGTGTTAGTGCACTGGAGGGAGACCTGGACGTTCATTAGATAGAAGTTCGATAGTGTGTTATGTATTGTCACTCCAGAAAGGAAATGTTGGCACGGGTATATGAAATGTGTGTAATCACACAGGGAGTTATAACAGTTACAGCAGATAGAAACAGGTGTCCTTAATGGGTGTGTACTGTGATGACCTAATGAGCTGATGGAAGAGTAACAGTTTCAACCTTGAATCAATTAGTGGGCTAATGCTCAAAGCCTCTTTTTTCTCTTTTCTTCTCTTTTTTTCTTAGTTCATCAAACCAGAGCATTTTGGAACGGTCTGATTTTCTTTCTTATCTGTTTAACTGATCTTGTAATTATATTTCGGACTTTAAAGTACAATGAAACTAAACAGTTATTTTTTTCTAATTGTCCTTCCCCAATACATCAGTTCTTGATTTGTGTTTCAATACCAATATTTTTACGACTTCGTGTTGTTGATTCTACATTCTCTTTTCTCTGCTTGTGATTGTGTGGATCACGAGTATGTGGGAGATTTCTCATATTGATAGCGACCAGTTCGAGTACAAGATGCACTGTGTTTACACTCGACATATGTTTATGAGGAATGCCTCGCACAGGAACAGGTCGCCAAAATGAGATGTCCTTGTGTGTGAGTGTGTTTCCAGAGTGTGCGATGATCACACAGCAATTAGAGTCATGCACAGAGTATATTATTGGATGCCTCTATATGTAGTATGCTGTCCTGTCACTGCTGGCCCTGACATGTGTCAGGTGTGCATCTGGCGGAAAATGGCAGTAACCTGGCTCCAAATGTTGTCACTGCTGCATTCTCAAGATCCCAGTTGAAATATAACTGTTTTTGTTGTATCCAGTGGCTACTTTTATGTATAAGAACTAGCGACTGAATATTGAAAGTCTGTCACAACTTGGTGAAGTATTTTCTGACGCTATTTCACCAGATTTAACTGTCGTTTTCTAATCTCAGGGTTCCTCTGAGGAGACCTGATCTCTGCTCTTATTTATACCAGTCTATTTTTAAAGCACATATCATTCCATAGTTCAAAAAGCAGCATGTTCTATTAGCAGTGTGTGTGTGTGTGTTGTGGTGGTTGCAGGGAGACAGGTCCGCGATGTCCTGTGGACAACACAAAAGTGTCCAACCATCAGCTCTTCAAGGACAACTTTGCCAAGAGAGAGGTCTTGTCTCTAAACGTCCAGTGCTCTGCCCTAGAGGAAGGATGTGTGTGGCATGGGGAACTGCGGGACTTGGAGGTGAGGGAGAGGGATGCAGGATCAGTTGAGAACAATATTTGTTTATTCTTCATCGTTTTTGTTTCTGGAGAGAGGTTTTGTTTTGTTTCTTGTTTCATTTTTGGTTTTGTTTGTTCTTTTAAGCATCATGGAGTAACTTAAATCACATGTTATACACACTCACACATGCATTGCGTCTGCATTAAGGTTGTGTTAAGTGATTGATTCTTGCAATGTGATGGTAGGGTTAACCATGTGTGGTTTCCTCCCCACCCCCAATCCTATCCTCTCCTTCCCCTGCATGTGCAGTCACACACATGTGCGTGTGAGCTGGTGTGCATTGACTGCCCCAACTGCTGTGGCCATTCCTGCCAGCGCAAGGACTTGAAGCCTCACTCTGTGCTGTGCATGAACAAGCCTCAACAGTGCCTCCATTGCAGCATCCACTTCACCAAAGACAAGATGGAGCAACACCTCAACTTCTGCTCCATGATTATTCTGCCCGAGTCAATACTCAGCAACCTCGTCAAGGTCAGAACAACACTCATATTGTTATAGTTACCCTCAGTGGCTGCTGTTATGGGTTTGTTATTTGTCTCGTTATATGATGCACAATCCTCTACATCATGTTGCCATGGTTACCAACCGTTTGTTTTTATAATTTGTGTTTGCAGTATGCATCCCATCAATCTCCATTTTTTTTCAATTCCCCCTCTTCCCCCACCTTCCATGAGTGAACATTCCCCTGTTATGCACATGACCTTACTTCTGTTCTCTTCCTCTCTCTCCCTTTCTCTCCCTCTCTCTTTCCCTCTCTCTCTCTCTCCCTCCCTCTCTCTCTCCCTCTCTCTCTCCCTTTCTCTCTCCCTTTCTCTCTCCCTTTCTCTCTCCCTTTCTCTCTCCCTTTCTCTCTCCCTTTCTCTCTCCCTTTCTCTCTCCCTTTCTCTCTCCCTTTCTCTCTCCCTCTTTCTCTCCCTTTCTCTCTCCCTCTCTCTCTCCCTCTCTCTCTCCCTCTCTCTCTCCCTCTCTCTCTCCCTCTCTCTCTCCCTCTCTCTCTCCCTCTCTCTCTCCCTCTCTCTCTCCCTCTCTCTCTCCCTCTCTCTCTCCCTCTCTCTCCCTCTCTCTCTCTCCCTCTCTCTCCCTCTCTCTCTCTCCCTCTCTCTCTCTCCCTCTCTCTCTCTCTCTCTCTCTCTCCCTCTCTCCCTCTCTCTTTCCCTCTCTCTCTCTCCCTCTCTCTCTTTCTATCCCTCTCTCTCTCTATGCTGCAGGCCAATGAAGTGCTCAAGTGGTCCGGCAACATCAAGTTGAAGATGAACGTAAGTGGACAGTCCTGCACCGTGCTCATGACTAGTGCTAATCTATAAATGCTGTTTATATTTTCACTTCTTTTGTCTTTTTATGCAGAAGAGGTGTGCGCCTTTGTTCAGCTCCATGGAAAGTTCATGCCAGGTACCTGGTTTCCTCACAGCCAAAGCCGACACTCCTGAGGCTCATATGTAAGCAATCCTTATGCAGCAAATTAAATGTTGTCTGTGTGGGTGTGGCCTGTTTTATGTCCATGTCCAGGAACACTCATTCTATGCTGTGGATCATTACTTAACGTTACAATAATGTGTTACCTCATGGGAGTTCATTCCAAGGTGTGGTGTGAAAAGTGGATTGCTAGTGGCAACTGACACTAGCATGCCCACCATCCCATAGCAAGTGTTATTAGCCTCCTCACATCAATCCCCACATTGTGTGGCAGTTTCACTCGTATATTTTGTGTATGTTTGCTGACAACCTGTTGTGGTATAAGCTATTGTATGGCTTGGTTAATGTTGTTAGCTGATGGGTAGGCGAGCGTCAACAAGATGTGGTGATTAACGCACCTTAATGAGGTGGCACCTTACACTTAAGGCAGCAACACTATCCACTTAGGAAGTGTTAGGCCATTATAATCTCTTGATCTTTATCCTGGAGCTTATCAACATTGAGTGTGAAAAAGGATACCCTCACTATGAACTGGTCAGTGATGTCATCATATGTACGTAGTACTGAATGTGTTGTTATAACTCGACAGGTTCTGTGGTTCCTGGTATAACAATCTCACTGTTACCACTCTGGACTCTTCACACGCCCGTATCCTCCTGCGTACCCTTCATGGACCCGAGGTGCAGATACAAACATTCACTTTTAGTTTTGTGTCCAACGATAGCAAGTCTAACCTCTTCAAGAAGATGCTCTTGAAGAAAATGAATGACATTGTGAGTATGTGCATGTGAATTTGTATGTCCAAAGGAAAGTCAATCTGAACAGTGTCTTTTCAGCAATATATGTGAGGGGGGGGGGGGGGGGGGGGGGGGGAATGGTGTGTGTATTGATTCATGATAGACTTAGAATCGACTAGAATATGTTATCTTGAAGTGATTGTTGTTGTTTATGTAACTAATAATGTTGTCAACATCACGTTGTGTGTGCGTGTGTGCATGAGAAGCTAAATGGCAGGTGAATAATTAATGGAGCAAAATTACAGCCCATGGGAAGGTGTGAGCAAGTTTGAAAGATTCCCTTCGGGACATGCCCATAATTATGTAGTGAACATGATCTACTGACATAATTTGTGCCATCGCTGAGGACTCAATACCTTTTCACCACATACATACGACAAGATGAATCTCACTCTGCGATGAATGCGGTTGGTCATTCAATCGAGTGATTTGGTTACACTAATCTTGTAATGGCTAGAGAAAGGTTGGCTTTCCCATGTTATGAGTGTGGCCACCAAGTGTGTGTCTGATTGTATAGTCTAGAGCTGAAGGACTGTGGGATACACACACACACACACACACACACACACACACACACACACACACACACACACACACACACACACACACACACACACAATGTAGTGTAAAGGTTGTTCAATCTTATCTTACCAATATGATGACCATTTCCTTATGTACATGAGTTGTATGTCGTGTAGCCTGCATGTGTTTCCAGCTTTCTCTTCACTGTATGCAGGCTTGACAATGCCATGTGGTGCGCCGCATGGGTGGGCATGCAGACACAAGCATGGATGACATTGTAGTACATGCATGTATGTGTGTATGGAGCAATGTGCACATTGTATCATACATAGCCTGGTTGGTACAGTGGGTATAGACGCCATGTATTGCATCATATCAGTGCACCACCTTTAATTTTTGTGTATGTGCAGTTTACTAGATCATGCTGTTGGTCTTTGTGTTGTAGACGGCACTTTTGGGGATGAACTTGACGACAAATGCCGATAAGAGTGACCTGACCGTCCTCTATCTGCACTGGAGTGAGCAGAAGAAAAAGATGATTGTTTATGTGGCCGACCTAAAGAACCACGTGGTCAGGCAGATGCAGGTGTGTAAGAATTTGTGCATGTAAGGCATAGCCCAGGTGAGAGTGTGCACTTGGCATGGTTAGGTTGAGACAGGACAGGACAGGACAGGACAGGACTTGTGTGGTTACCCAATGCTGTCACAGAGTGCTTTGCTTGTGATATCATTTATTCTTGTTTGTCTGACAGAATCGACTGGATTCAATTCAAAGTTCATCTCGCCGGGCACACACTGTGGCAATCCATCCTGTGAGTTCAATGTCCGTCACATGCATACGCAACCATCCTTCATTGTTTCTGCCCCACATACGATCAAACATATACATGGCCAATTAATGCCGAAGTGTTGTGTTGTCATGGTCACACCACTGTTGCCATGGCTACGGAGGGTGGTACCGCTATAGCTGATAATTACACTATCAAATTTTTATATTCTTACTTTTGTTACTATTTTTTGGTTTTAAATCTTAAACCTGATAATGTGATCAAGTGGACCTATATCTTCTCTTTCTCTGTAGCCTGAGTCAAGGAGGACTGCCCAACGCACTTCCAACAATGGCCATTCCGGATACCTCCACCGAGTACATCAGCAGCAGCAGCCGCAGCAGCAACTCTTCCCCTCACAGATGCACCCAGGGGCACCGCACCCTCCAGGCATGCATCCTGTGCCATCCTCTCTTCCTCCACCTGCACACATGCAGCAGCAACACCACCATCGTGCCATGCATGCCCACATGCACCCACGACAACCAACTACGGCACTGAACATCAACACTCCCCCGCCCACTTCTCTTACCCGAGAAATGCAACGCCACCATGCCCACCCACAAGCTCGACAGACGTACCACCCAGTGCACTCCTCTCAGCTCTTGCAGGAGACGCCAGCTCAACCCTACTCCCGCATCCTCTCCTGGCAAATGTCCCAGAGCTTGAATGGATACCCGTGGCGGGTACGCCATGACAATGTCCCTTTCTTTACCTTCCCTTCTACTCCACCCTCTTTTCTTCCATCCAGCCAATACCCGTATACATTTGCCCCTCCAATCTCAATTAACCAGATACCACCAGTACCCAATCAGGTCCCACCGTACCCTGGGATTCCCATTTCAACCGTGACTGGTGTGGATTCAGTGGTGCCCGGAGCTGTGGGAGGGACTTTCCCTATGGCTGCTCTCACGCCGTTGACGGAAGTCCCGGGGGAGCAGCTGCACAATGTTCCATCGGGAACTGTAGGGGTGACCATTGGCAGCGGGGGGCATCCCGTCCCCCAGCAAACAGTCGTCATTCAGCGGCCGATAATTCAGCAGCCACCTCAGGAAGTGGGCTTGCAGAACCACGATATGGCTATGTTCCACGCCGTCTCCCACCCTCCTTCACACCCTCCCCCTTCACACCCACACCACTCCCACCACCACCACATACACCCTGGGCACACACACTTCACAACTTCTCAGATTCCTCCTCTTATCACCCCTGCCATCATTGTGGGAGATGGTGCTCAGCCAGTACCGGTTGCTAGCGTGATTCAACCAGGACCCAACATGATGCAACCAGGACCCAACGTGATCCAAGCAGGACCCAACATGATCCAACCAGGACCCAACATGATCCAAGCAGGACCCAACATGATCCAACCAGGACCCAACATGATCCAAGCGGGACCCAGCATGATTCAACCGGCACCAAGCATGATCCAACCGGGACCCAACATGATGCAATCGGGACCACTTGTGACTACTATGCCACCACCTCATCTGATATCGGTCAATGGCCCGCACGTTGGAGTCCTTGGTGTTTCCCTAGGTCCTTCTGCCCTGTCTTTGGAGGAGAACCAACCTCAGGTGCCCCGAAGGACTGCAGCAATGGCCTTGACACAGGAGCACAGACACGCTCTGGTTGCCTCCGACTCAATTGGAACCAACAGTGAGATGGACTCGCGCTTCTCATTATCACTTAACAACATACCTACACTTAACATACCTGATGATGCAGTGATCCCTTCCATCATGGCAAGGTCTACGGCTGCAAATGCTACTGTTCCAATGGCAAGCGATGGTGCTGGTCCATCCCGAATTAACGCTGATTCGTCTTTAGCAAGCGACAGTGATAGTGTCGAGTCAGATTCTCTGAGCACGCAATTAGCTGCCATATTTTATGATGGACGCCATTTTTCTCGCTACCAGAATGACAGTGATGATGATTCCTCTATCGATATCAGTTCTGGGCCTCCATTGTCATATCGGCTTGGCAGGGGACAGATGAGTGATTCTTCTGAGGACAACCAAATGACAAGTGATCCCGATGATTCCTCTGGACTCTCAGACTCCGACAATGACGTACTAGCCAACCCGTCCACATTGCGGCTGATAAGCACAAATGCTGTCACTGTAAACAATACCCCCTCACCTGAGGCCATTGAAGAGCCTTCTGCCTCTGGAGATCAGCCTGATTCTGAAACCATGCTTATTGCAGATGGATCCAACTCAATACACGTCTCGACTGTCGAGGCAACTATATCGCTGGATGAAGAGGGAAATACAACTGTTCACCTAAATACCACCCATTCTGACACTGGGGCATCAATTGCCAATGTGCACACCCCACCGTCTGTCATTGATCTCACTGCCTCGTCTGCCAACAGCTCTCCGGGGTTGGAAGTCACTGTGACTCCCAATCCCTCCTTGGCTTTAAGTGACCCCAGAGTCGTCAGAAATCATTCCACGAACTTAAGAGACCCCCGAGATGTCAGAAATCCATCATCATGTATCGTCTCTTCAAATCCCTCAGAAGATGTCTTCATCGTTCCTCATGGCAACGATAGGGCAGATGGTGAGTCATCAAGGCACAGCGCATTTCCAGCAACTTCAACCTCTGTGCGGACTACAGCAGTTGGAGTTCAGAGTTCTCAGAGTCGTGATGTTCATCACTCCAACCATTCTGCCCTTCAGCTTGCACAGCCGCACACGCGTCAACATTATGTGCCGCATCAGCAACATGACCAGGCCCACAACATACTACATGCCAGCAATGACCAGACAACCCAGTCCGTGTTTCCCTTTTCATCTCACTTGGTCCATGGAGGAGAGAGAAGCAGTGTGGGGGTGCAGGTGACCTCCCACCCTCCGCACCTTCCCCCTCCAACAGATCCACTGCAGCTGGACACTAGTAGCTCTGTCAACCAGCACAGCGTACATGTGTTGGCATGGCAACAACACCTTCCAGGTACTAACTATTACTATTTTCATTTATCTTTGCTGTTTAATTTGCCAAAGTGTCATGCCGAAAATTTTAGTTGCCAACTCAGCACTGATCGTTTAGTACCAAAAATTTTATTTGTGATTTTCTTCCTTTTCATATCCTTTCATCCTTTCTTCTCCCCTTCCTTCGTCCCCCTCCTCCTCTTGTTATTGGACAGCTGGTGAGCTAGTCCCAAACCACCCCATGCAGCCTCCACCGGCAGCCATAGCTGTCGCAGCTGTGGCACTAACACCTTCCATGGGGCATGCCCCTCCTCCACTCTCGGATGCTGTTCGCAGCACTCACCGCCACCTCCAATCAGTACGTGAGGAGATTGAGCCGACCAACACAGTGATCCACATGCAATCACAACCACCACCACCACCTTCTGCTGTGGGAGGAGCTGCCCCAGCTGTTGTTGCTGGTAACTTCTGGGATACTGTCATGGTAAGGAAGTGTGCGTGTGTCCTCCGAATAATGCAAGTTTATGAGCTAGGGATTTGGTCCAAATAGAGTAACTGAGATAAAAGCTATTGAAGCAAACATGGCAAGCATTTCATTCTGGAACAAGCACTGGATATGTGAAGGAAAGTGATTTATAAGTGGCACTTTGTACTGCTGAAGTATTTAGTGACATGCTAATGCAATGTTGTCTGGGTCAACCTCAACCCTGTACAATTGTATCCATTAAGCCAAGTTTCTCCTGATTGAAATAACTCAGCATAAAAATGACTTCTGATCCTACACTGTCATGATGTTACAATCTTCTATTTTCAATCATGTGTGTTAATGTATTCATTTTTCCTGCTTCGTGACTGGTTACAATGTTGTGTGTTCCATCCTCTCCAGCCGTCCCTGGACTTAACCCTACAGACTAATGGACCAGCTTCTACCGAAAACTCAACCCACTACGAATAGGAGAAAATGAACTCTATTATACTATATTAGACAGTAGTGTCTGTATTTTATTGGACAGTACTCTACATATGCATGTATGTGAACTTTTTTCTGCTTACTGTACTCATAATTGCACTAACTTTCCTCATTCTCCTATATATTTTATGCTGCAATATTTACCTTATGTTATGCAAAATATCTTCAAAAATTCTAGTGTACTTTGGATTCCAGTGTATAGCCAACTTGTGTTGGTGCAGGTCTAGCTAGATAGGCAGAGTTAGTGAGGGAAGTTGTATTGTTTTACTGACACATTCTTAAATATTATACAACAGTTTAAATTGTGTTCTACACAAAAAGGTCTTTAGCATAAAATGTGTGTCATTGCCTATTAATTTCACCCAAATTGAGTATTTTCCAGAATATGCAGTTACAAAAATTTTAAGTTGAAGATGATTCCGTAGCTGTCAAGGGTTGGATATCTCTAGCCTCATTTCTTGATGTGATATGAGACATGTTTTCCTTCTACATAATGTGAGAAGAACCAGAAGTGGCGAGCTGTCCTTTAGATGAGTCCCTTTTTGTCTTAATGAAAGGTTTACACTCTTTCTCCTGTCATCTCACAGAAGAGACAGGTGTGGTGATAGGTATGAAAGAAGGGGACAAGTGGACTGGTTAGGCTAGCTTTTTACAAGATTACAAGGTAAGCACATCAGGAATGTGGCTATATTGCTTGCTCTCTCTTGATGGATGGTCTCAGATACTTTCCAAGGTCACATCAATCAGACAGACACAGCTCTTGCTGGAGAGGGACTATAACTTATATTGTGGAGGGGGATATAGATGAAATTATGGTGGGAGGAGATTATGGAGGGAGATATGGATGAGATTATGGAGGGAGATCTGTATGAGATTATGGAGGGAGATACAGATGAGATTATGGAGAGAGCAGGGAGATATTAACCATGAGTGTGGAGAGTGGCTTAGGGCTGGGTCAAACTTGGCCACACCTCTTTGTGTGGGTTTAGAGCCCCAAAAAAATCAAAAATGGCTCTTTTGTTATCACCTCCTCCCAGGGTGAAGGAGTCCATACCTACTTAATATTGTGCTCCTAGACCATCCCAGTCATTAAGCAAAGTTTGGGTGTACCTACTTGCATTGGTTTTCAAGGGGAAAAAAGTAGTCCTGGTAGGAAAAAAAAAAGGTTTTGGCATCTTGGCTTTCGGACTACTAAGATTTCCCTTTGTTCAGTCTGATAAAATTTGTATTGATAAAGTAATAACTGCAAGCAGAGCCAAAATAATTCAGAATATCACAGACAGGGTAAGCAACAAATACAGTTCAAACACTCTGACTGACAAATTACAACCAAACAATTCACAGCTGCTATATCAATACTATTCCCCACAGGATGGTACAGTTCAGGTGATGGCACATCCAGGTTTGGAGCTTACATAGCTCCCTGGGTTGATGGCAACAGTTAGTCAGGGTCAGTTCTTGACATCTAACTCTTCTTTTGAAAGAAGAAGTAGGGTTCTGGGTTTTGCTTTGATAAGCCATCTGCATTGTCATTTACCCAGATCAGTGCTGTATGCAGTAATCATAGGTTTGAAAGAATAAATTCCATGTTGTGAGCCTTTCATTGGTAGTCTTCCTTCTAAATAGACTCAGAAGTATCTCACACCATGACCTTCCATTGCAGCTAGACACTCTTCTTCAACACTGAGTATTTTGACTCTCTTGGTAGCCACTCCCTAGAATACTAAGCCACAGGATCTTTTGTCTCCTGTTCATCAAACTGACTGAGTACTGCTCCAATTTCAATAAGAAATGTATTAGTCTGTAGATAGAAAGTCCTCTGAAAATCCAGAATCCTGGTTACTAAAAACTAGTGTGGATGTCTGTGGTTCTTTAAGCTGCCAAAAGCTTGTTTCACTTTATGAAACATGGTTTGGCACTGTCTGTTTTGTTAAACCTGTTAGGGTGGCAGCAAGAGTGGCAAAGTTAGGAACAAAACTTCGGTAATATTTTGACTATCCAATGAAAACCGGTAATATTTTGACTATCCAATGAAAACCGGTAATATTTTGACTATCCAATGAAAACCGTAACTTGGTTGTTGTTTTTTAAGTGATAAGACATGGTCAACCATGCCTCAGCTCATGGACAACCAGAGCAGGTCCAAGTAGGGGTAAAACAAAGGGAGGGGGAAAGGAGGTCTTATTATTCCTGCAAGGGTTCTCAAATTTCTGGTCATGCAATTATCCTTGGTCACAAATAATATGGTTCTCTATGCTGAAGTCACACCCTCAGTCCCAGGGTTGCCAACTTCTGAGCACTTTTTGAAGCCAGATGTCTCATCATTTTAAGCCAAATTTAAGCCAGTGAGGAGCCAAAAATAAGCCAAAAATAAGCCAAAAATAAGCCAAAAATTTTATACCAACAACTTTATGCTATTATCACATTAAAATTGTTATTTATGTACCTTTAATAAAGAATAACAGTTAAATAGCCATATGAGCATCAATAGTTATATATTTAGCATAACAACATGGATATTTGCTCTAATTTAGTTCTGTTAATCTTTGTCAACCAGTTTTTCCACATCACAATTGGTTTCTTTCTTGACATCTGACATGTCAGAGTTAAAATTTTAAAATTTGACAACATATTTTGGGTTACTAAAAAATTAGGGCAGCATTTAGCCTTAATGAAGAGATAGATTTAATTTTGATAATATCATCCCAGAATTTTTAGGGGGATCCATTTTCAGTGTTAACAGGGAAATCGGCTTAACATTAGCATTGTCATTCATTACTGGCATTGACAAGAAGGCAAGACCATATAAGGATAAGTCTAGGTACCAGCATGATCCAGTCAAATCCTAAAATGAAGGGAAGGGAGGGGGGGGGGGTTTTTTGTTTTTTTTTTTTTTTTAATTTTTGGAAGAAGCTGTTAGGTAAGTGGTAGTTGATGGCTTTGGAAATAATTTCTTAAGAACCTTGGGAAACCAGGAGGTTTTACAAGTGGTTAGTTAAAGAAAATGATAATGCTGAATGCATGGTAGTCCACAGTGCCTCAAAATGGGTTTATATCCAACTGCTATACCAATTTCTATAACTTATAGCTAAGTCCCTTTAAAAATAAATAAATTGCTTTAAAATATAATTATATTATAAAACTCTTCAGAGGTTTCCATTTGTACATCTTATGTTTGTTTGCTTGCTTTAGTTACACTTTGCATTAAGCAAATATGATTTTATTGAAGTTGATAACTGATTTGGCTGGATGCTGACAACAGTACCAGGCTGCAAAGGTTTATTTTTCTGATCAAAGAACATAAAAAAATTTAAAAAAATTAAAAAAAGGCCAGAAATAAGACAAATAAGCCAAGGAAGAAAAAAAAGAGTCCAACATTCCTAGAAATAAGCCAGAAATAGCCAAATTTGAGTTTCAAGTCAATCTGGAAAAAAATTAAGCCAGATGCTACCAAAATATGACAATTTCCAGAAATTGGCTTGAAAAAAAAAGAAGAAAGAAGCTGGTTGGCAACCCTGTTTAGTATATGGTAACAGCTAAACCTCCAACCATCATTGTCTGGCACATTCCAACTACAAATCTTAAAGCTGGTGCACACACACCATAGTTGAGGGGATTTTGCCAAGTATGCATGAAGCCAATTGGCTTAGAAAAAACAACAACAACAACAAAAAAAAACAACCAAGAAGACCACAAACAATTAACCTATATTATCTTCAAGTAAAATATGACATCCAGTAATATGTCTTTCAGTAAAAAATAACAACAAACAACAAATTGTGAGATATGCCACCCTTAAGACATGCATTCCACCAATACTTGATATCACATAAGAGATTTCTTGCAACAAAGCATGACCTCCCCCAAGACAATTGCTATTATAATACATGTCATCCTGAAAGACATAATCCAGAAAATTATGTCCTCCCATTAGACATGTTCTTTCTTAAGAAAATTTTGTGACCACAGCCCATGGAAGGTGGGCTTAGCAAGCAATGCAGCAAAGGCCTTTCGTGCTAGTTACTTTAATTATCAATTCTTGTCTGTCCACAAATTT
>OZ017786.1:13199072-13286618 GCA_963969325.1 Lycopodina hypogea
GCAATCAAATGAATTCATTTTTTCTCAAAATCATAAAGATTGCATTGCTACTACTGTCAATAAACATATAAATCAAAGCTTACTGTAATAAGTACCAAAGCTGAAACTGCATTCACTGTTATTGGTTTCTCCAATTGGAAAAAAAAAGCCACAATTAGCTTTAAAGAGCATGAATGTTCAAGAGCTCATAGAAATGCTGTAGCATTTAAAAGTTCAACCAAGTTTACTCCTGTAACTGAACTACTTAAAAGTGAAGTTGATTTATTATCCATGTTCGTCTGAAAGGCAGCTTAATAAATCAGCTTTCTTCTCTTTGTGACTTGATATGACAAAGCATTTCCATCAGAAATGACCATGCTGGTGGCTCAAACTGGGAGAATAGGTATGGATGAACAACCATGAATATCAGTCCTCAGAAATTATTATTGAAATGATACAGTTAATGGGCTATAAAGTTGAACCTTCACTAATTGAAGATTTACTTTCCCAAACTTGGTTTTCATTGCTAGCTGATGAGACTGGGGACATTTCTAATGGTGAACACAGAAAACTTTCTGTGGGCTTGTTCAAGTTGATGCTACTACAGCTGAATGTCTTTATTTGTCTTTGAAATATAGCTTAATTTCTTTTGGCATTCCGTTTAGTCATTTCGGAGTCCAGGGACATTATGGGGCAAGAAATTTTCAGGGTTGCATTAGTGGTGATGCTGAAGATAAATCAGTGATCTCAGTCCACTGCCTTGCACATTTCGTGAATCTATGCTTACAAGATATTGTAAGGGATAGCAAGTGTATAAAAGAAGTCTTCAACTTTATTATGGAAGTTATACAGTCGATAAAGTATTCACCTAAGCGAAAGTAGTTTTTTGATAGGATATGAACACTTTATCCAACAAGCTGGACAGTCCGTTCAAGAGCTATGCAAGAAATTCTTGATAACTACTTGTTACTTCCTGAAAGGATGGGATCTTCTTCGTGGAACTGATGATTGTTCTCAAAGAGCTAGTGGTATGCAGATCACAACAGGCACATTTTAGTTACATGTCCAAGTCATGCTCATGTGATACCACTCAAACAACACCATACCACCACATGAAACAGTGAAAATATCTATTGCATTATTCATGAGTCAACTTTTTTTTTCTTAACTCAAAGAGTGATTCACACTCATACCAATGGTGTAGCCAGAGGGGGGCAAAAAGGGTATTGGACCCCTATTTTTTCTGGAAAAAGCATTATTATTTTGGCTGTAAGTAATAGTTACTTTTGGTACAAACATTTTATCTAAGTTATTAGCTAATGATTCATGACTATACATCTTTAGATTTCAAATATCTGGATTATTTTACTATACAAAATTTGACTAAATTCAATATTGCTATATCCATATAGTTGGCTTGCCTAAATCAATGCTAGTCTTCAATTGCTATACATATTCAATGGCATATAAGGAAAAGCAGCAACAAATCAAATAATTTTTTTCAAGTAAAATTTGGTCAGATTTTATTGAGATTTCAGGGTAGCACTATGGCTTGTTGCTTGCTATTTTAGGTTTTGTAATGTATATTTGGTGGGTGATGGTTAGTACAGCAAGTCTTCACTGAAGTTTTTAGCAGGGGAAAGATTATTATGTACCCCTGCTGAATTTAAAAAAGAGAGATATTTACATCTATTCATTTAGTCCCACTAATTACACTTCTCAGCTAGATAGTCACTACTCTTCCATATGACTGACTATTTTGTTCTTGTCTAATTTTTTTACTCCAGAACATTAAACTGGAAATAGAAAAGTTACTGGCTGCTGTGGAGCACCAACTACTCTTCCGAATTTGATTGAGATCTTTGCCCATGTTAATATGTAAAACATCTTACCCAATATTTAGAAGCAGAAAGTCCTTCTTAGCTCTTTGAGGTATAAAAAAGAGCAATCATATTTGAGGAAAGGTGTGCAGGACTGAAAAAAAAAAAGGCTCTGCACTACACATAGGCACAGAAACTGTATACATGAGGAATTATGAAATGTTACATACAGGATAATCCTGGATGCCCCTTCTGCAAATCAGTGCTACAATTATATACCCCCCCCCCCCCCCCCTCCCACCCCAAAATTCTAGATCTGCCCCTGGATAGGAACTAATCTGGAACTGTGGATGAAGGAAGTAATTATTAAAAGGAAACAGAATGTTAACAAATAAACTAATAATCTACAAGTAATCACACAACTAGAGTATATCAATAAAAATTTGTTAAATAATAAAGTGGCATGTTATGGGTGTATCTAAAATAACTCTTTACTTCATTTGGGGGAGGGGAGGGGAGAAAGGGAGGGGGACAATCCTGTACAAGTATTTACATTTAGACTTTAATTTGACTGAATATAAATACATTTCAGTTTTGCAAATAGCTACACACATCAAAGATGACGGTTAAATAATTATAAAAATCCTGATAATACGTATGCATCCAAATTATAGTTTGCAGCACTGCAATAAATTTAATAGAAAAGAAATTTTACTGAGCATTACTTATTGCAGTGTTCATCCTGGATTTCCAAGTGCCTCCATAGCATCTATAATATCTGATTTGTGCTCCAATGAGAAAGAAACTTCCACCACATATTGTATTCCACAATAACCAAAGCATCCTAATGATGAGGTATCAGAAGTTAATATTGATATAGCTGACTTGGCCAATAGAAAAACATCACCAACTGGATCATCTTCTAGCAGAACTTTAAAAGAGACATAGAAAGATTGCCTTCCAGGGTCTATATTTGGAACCATTACCATGTGTTATATAATGATGTAACACAATAAATCTTGACATATTGACACACTATATACTAGAACAGCTAAGCCAAAGTTTTGTCCAACGTCATGCTGTATGTTGGATGCAGATATTAAATAATAGAATCAGTCAAACTACACTTTGAGAATAAATAGGGACATGTGTGATATATGCAAATGAAATAATAATGAGGTTGAACTGAGAATTAATACAGAAGACATTTGAATTGATGTACATTTTTCTCAGGAATTCACTGCACATGAGCTGACCTCTGCATCAAGAATGTGTTGCACTTTCTTCTCCCATTCATGCATGTAACTTGTCACTTCTGCCTCCTGCTTGAAAGCCTGCACACCTTTGATGGTACTCTCCTGCATGGCAGTGATAAAACACATGTTGAAGCCAGGTGGGGATATGGAGGATCATATGATCATCATCTGACATTGTATCAGTCAAATTAATTATATTGATACTAGTCAACTGATCATCACTCCTGTATGACTGCATATGTGATGTCCATTTCTATGTGTCCAATTGATATTATGCTTTATCTTTAAGTGCTTCCCTCCCCCCTCCCCCCCCCCCCCTTCCACCACCATCCATCTCCCCCAGCATTTATAAAGCAACACAGCTTAAACTTTGACCGATCTTGTCTTGAGGATCTTGTCTTGAGGATTAGTCCGTTATAAAGAGAGAGACAGGACTTACTAACATATAAACTTTCACCCATTATATACCAGCATGACTGAAGCATATATTAAACACATGAGAGGAATATTGTTATGGTCATGTTATAACATAAGATTTAATGCATCTTTTACATTTAGAGGTCATAATCATAGCAACACACCACAAATCTTTAGTGACTATTGCACATGCCCTTTTTTCACTCTTTGCAGCACTCAACGCACTATCATTAGAAAAATAAAACACCAATGATATAAGCACCTCTTATCCCCCTCAGGGACCCAATGAATTTAATGACACCAGGATTTGAGAATTCAATACCAGAAATAATATACTCCATACATAATTATCTGACCACATTATACCCTAGGATATGCATGAACATATACAAATGCACTACTAGAACAACCTACCACATCATTCTTCACCAATTCTTCATATGACAGCTGCTTCGGTTCTCTCTGGTCTCTGGTTAGCTGATCCAAAGCTACTGGAGGGAATATGGGTGGGAGAAAGGATAGTTAATATCACACACACTAAAAGAAGTCAAGTATTTGCATTAATATAACACACTCCAAGGGGATAAAGGGGTTGCATTTATACCTTACACATAAGTGGTTAATGCGGTTGCATTAATGTCACACACCAAGGGGGTAAGGGAGTTGCATTAATATCACACACTTACTAAATGAGATTAAGGAAGTTTCATTAATATAATACACACCAAGGGGCTAAGGGAGTTAAATTACCATCACACACCCCAATAGATTGAGGGACTTAAATTAATATCAAAAACACCAAGGGGTTTAAGGCTGTTTCATTAATACCACAAACACCAAGGGGTTAAGAGAGTTGCATGAACATAAACATAACACAGGCCCGTAGCCAGGATCTTTTAAAGGGGGGGTTCTTTTTTTTGGGGGGGGGGAGGGGGTAGTAACCAAATTTTCATTAATTATTCATGAGGAGATATATAATATGTACCATCACAATCTTAATGCCAAATGAAAGCTTAGTCCATGACATGTTCAAGTGTTCCACATTCTCAAGAATTATTGTGAGCTACCATACAAATTTCACAAAATATAGTTGAAAAATGTGGCCATGCATAATCGCCAAATAGTCCTACATAATGTTATATATACATATAGAGTCATGAGTTGAATCCCAGCTGATTTCCTTGATTAAAGGTGGATCATAGATTGAGGCAGATTATGGAGGACACAGACCTCCTTCAATATATACTACAAGAGTTCTATCCCAGTGCAAAGTCAACTCAGCATTAAACTGGACCTTTTGAGTAATCAGAGTGATGATGTTTTTATTAATTAGAAAGACAAATATGTGAACAACTCATGTGCTGCAAAAGCTCTACAATGTAATATCTATACTATAAAGTACAAATAATCTCTGTCTGTCTGTGCATCATCAATTCATGCTTGAATGGTTGAAGTTAGACCACAAAACCACACATATATTTAGGATCACTGTCACCAGGGGGACGTTATAAGCATGTCTATATGGCCACACTCCTTTATATATACAAAAAAGCCAAAAATTATACTTCTGCCAGAAAAAAGAATTGAGTTACAGGACTAAAACTTCAGCATGCAGAAAATTTTGTGACTATGTGGGCTGTAAATCTGCTTGTTGGGCAGGTTTATCGCTAATATTCATAAAATATCAACATATATGTAAAGTAACAAAAAGTTCTGTTTCTTTAGTTTCAATACAATATATACTACCAGTTAATTATAAAAATGGAACAATTAAAATCCAGCTGTGTTAATTCTTAATAATAAGTGCAACAGATACAAGGTATGTTCGTTTAAGTTTGACTTTTTTTGTTCTTTTTTTTATTTTTTAAATACTACCCCAATAAACATGATAAATATACCAGGTGTTACTGGGCCAGAAATAAATTTGTGATGATGATAGCTTTTTATATCTTACAAATGGTGGAGAGTCAGTCAATTTGCAATCCAATCCATTCACAGGACATATTGGATGCTCCATCATACCCCTGTCCTCAAACATTTTTGACATCCTGACCAAATTTGTCACTGCCATCGAGGACACAAGTAGCAATAACCTAGCCAGCTACTTTAGTTAATTTGGCACATTATAACAAAAAAAAATCCTCTCTGAGGTCACGGTTTAGAAACCGAACACATAAATCAAATACATCTTAATTAAAAGTTATTTCATTCACCATTGTCAAAAAATGATTTGCACTATTTTATCAACTAAATATTTCTTAATTATGTTCTTACCTATATTAATTATTTCGTACATGTGGTGATGCATACATGGTATTCTTTAGCTTTGATCTTTCAAGGTAAGCATTTATGACTGAGTTATGCTAAGCCAATTGAATACCTTCATTAATGCCCAAAAAAATGCCGTCCACAAAATAAAATACACTTGACAGAACAAAGAATTCTGTCTATTTTCCTCAATAGATTTAGCCAGTGCAGAATAAATACATAGATCAACATTGTGCTGTTGATTTTCCACAGATTGGACAAAAGTACTTGAATCTGCCATTGCATTAAGATGGTACAGATTAGAGGGATGACTATCTACTCTCTTATGTACATTGACCCATTCTTAAAAAGGTGTATTGACAAGAATTCCATACTTATTCCTATCTTTTACAAACAAACTAAAGAAAATACAAAACCTACCATCCAATCAATAACTTATTATATACCAACCAAGAATATTTTATGGCCATTTCACCTGACAGCAACAGCTATACAATATACTCCTTAGGGAAAGGAAAGTTTCAGGGGGAAAATGTTTTAAAAATCTAAGATTTGATCTTTATTCAAAGAATTTACCACACTAATTACTTCTATAGTGGTCATATTATGAAAATAATAATAAAAAAAAAAAAAAAAAAAAAAAAAAAAAAAACTCTTTAACTTTCTTTAAATAAACTGTAAGGGCCACCATTCCATCAAGACGGTTCAAACTTGCACAACTAGCAGCTGATCCCAAGCTAAGATTATCACAACTGTCATCAATAGTACTAATTACAGGTATATGGTTCACATCAGCAACACCATCACTACTAACAATAGAAATGGGGAGTGGACATTGTGCTTCAAGTACTTCAGAAGATCATCACTTCTGGGAGTTGCCCTCTTCTCCCAGCATGCCTTGCCTCCATATTAAGTTTAACCAGATGTCCAATATCCAGACCACCACTATTATCTACATCATGATGATTTAAACCTCCATAACTAACAGAAGGTCCCAACCTGATTATTACTGACACAAGTGCCACCAAAATTACTGAACATAGCTACATGGCTGGCATCAACAACATAATAACCACTTAGGGTAGACATCGGAAGTGAACACTCCAGCTTCAAGTACTACAGAAAACCACCACTTCAGGTAGCAGCCATCTTACTCCCAGCAAGCCTAGATCCCAGCAAGCCTAGCTCCATCTAATAGACAAGGGAGTTAGAGATCAGGGAAGGGTAGGAGGTGCTGACTCACAGTTACACAGTGACACACTATAGCAGTAAACAGTCACACAGAACTCCAGATCATCTGGCATGCTTCAAAACTGAACACGAGAGGATCCTGGCTGACTAATTTTTGTTGGTGCACACATGGGTACTGGCAGAGAGAGATATTGGTTTCCCCACCACCCCTCCCCCCCTCCCAAAGGGGGGTTCAGTCAAACCCCTCGAACCCCCCCTGGCTACGGGCCTGTAACATACCCAAAGAGATTAAGTGATTTGCATTTATATCACACACCAAGGGGATAAGTGAGTTGCATTAATATCAAGTACACCAAGGGGTTAATGGAGTTCCATTAATATCACACACACAAAGGGGTTCAAGGTTCTGCATGAATATCACACACAGTATATATTATCACAGCAGATTACATAATAATTATGTAACACAGCATCTACACAATCTCAAACAATTCGAGCTTTTAGGATGGTGTTGAGTGTGGCTGCTGAGGAACTAATGGTAATGTTTTGAATTCTGGTAGATGTGTAACACACTTGCACAGTATTCTATATGCTGCACACTACATGACTCCACACACGCTTACAGCTGGGATGAGTTATATGCCTACACTTCAGCTCTTTCCTATGTCTGTATTACTAATCCTAGTTATGGTCTTCTATTGTCCAGTGCAATTGTAGAAAAGAAGCAACAGCAAGATCCACCACCACCATTAGTGCATCCTGCCTTATGCTATACACACACTCACTCCAGAAGCCATTGAAGTCAGCACCGTTCTTGGCCAGTGAATACTTGAGAGCATGGCCGCTGACTAGGGCCTGCAAGATCTGTTCCAAAGGGTATCAATGATAGATGGTTAAATGGGAAACTGTTGCTGTGTGTAATGAAAATTTGGCATGAGGTCTCCAGTTTTATATCATGGCAAAATTTCTTGGCAGGTACACCTGGTGGTGTAGTTTATTGTTTGGGGGCAGGGACCATTGGATGTACACAAAAGCATTACCCTGAATTTTTCATAAATATCAGTCCATTTGTTCAGAACGAGGTATTTAACACACGCACACTACAACAAAGCGCATGCCTATGCTCTTGTATGTGTGCACACACTCACTCACATGTACATGCTCACACACACATGTACACCCCTTGCGCACACTCACACATAATCACACTCACTCATACGTGCCCATGCTCACGCACACACACAAATATCCACTAGTAATCAAATGCATGCACATAAACAAATGAATTATAGTAAGATTATTACTATTCTCGTCATGATTACCAGAACAACAACAGACCACATGAAGCACATACACAGGAACAACATAACCGATTAACCAACAGGAAGAAATAACCTTAAACAATTAATAAAAAAAAAAAAACTCTACCGTACCAATAGGCTCCATCCCCTGGATGTTGACCATGGTAGCAAGTTTGTCTTGTTGGTCATTGCCACCACAAGCATTTGCATTGGGGTAGCTATCCAATACTCCCTGCAACTCTGTCCCCACATCAGCAATTACCCCAAGGTCATCTCCTACTCCTCTTTCCTCCATGTCTGAGTACCCTATGCACAAAGAGTGGGACAAGCAAAAGAGAGAGTTTATTAAATTCTATGACCTGAGTTCTCATGCATTCATAACTTCATGCATGCAAGAATGGGTACATGTACATAAATTTGTACACATAATGAATTGGTCAAATATTCTCCTAAGTGATGTCAGTGCACTTATATAACTCATAGCTTTATAAAAAGGCCAAAAAATTGAGAAACTTTAAATTTTATGAACTTCTCACATATTGAATTTCAAGCAATCGATTGCAGAATGTCAAAGATCAGGGTTGCTGTTATGGCGATGTAATCAATACAAAAGGGAGACACGTATGCTATGCCTATATATATCATGCTACTCTGTGTTACAGTATTGTGTAGAGGTAGGTAGAAACTGTTCATCAGAGAACAGATTCAAGACAGATTTTATAAGCCAACATGAGCTCTAGATTAACCCTGACAAAAGTCCGTAAATATTATTTTTACTCAACCCACACACATGCATGAACACAGAATGTATTCTGGCCTAAGAGTTGATTGAGACAAGAACTCAGAAACCTTTCCTAGACATACCCTTTAAAACTCACATCACCACTGAATCCAACAACCCAATACTTGCTTCATACTGACCCAAGTGAGCTCAACACACAAAAACTACACCCTCCTAAATAAGCCAAAGAAGTAAAGTTGCCATGTTTACTAGGCTTGAAATACACAAACTAGTTCAGCACTCATGCTCACAAGTATATAATGTACTAAAATACAGTAACACTGCTTGCTGTATAAGACAGGACCAACAAAGTGACCTCAGCAATACTTTAATCCCACTTCTTTCCCAAAATCAATATTTTTTTTTTATCTTGCTGCTTTCTCATAGGCACTATTTCTTTTTACCAATGAAATAGAAAGTTAAATCAATCACACTATGTAATTTCAAAAGCCACCCATCATAGATATTTCTCTCTGACCTTAGTCCTCCACGTTGCTCTGTTCAGTCATCTCTTCTACTACAGCCTGCTGTTCCAAATAGAGCACATTAACTTTTCGTATGTGTACCTACAGGTAACAAAAGTTATTTTGTCACTGAGCCACACCTCCCATCAACTAAACAGTAACAACAATGCATTCTTAGAGAAATAATATCACAAGGAAAGAAGACTTCTAAAAATTAAAAAAAAAACAACAAACAAACAAGAAAGACTATAGAAAAATCACAACCCACCATCCAGTCCACAGGAAGGAAAATATATTTAAACATAGCTCTGTGTATTATTTTTTTTCTTTGGACAAGGTATATAAACCTGCTCTGCATAAAATTCTGCTATGTCTGATAATGTAAAGGACCTTTAGAGCAGATCTCATCAGTAGACCACCCTGGGATTCATTAAAAATGAGAATAAGAGGGTTTAGCAGAATGTAGACACCTGAAACTATATATAATAATAGGAGCTTAATACCTACCCCCAGCATTGACACTGTATACCAACAGTCTAATGTTGGGGGCCACCTCAATAGTCTGTGGCTTTTTAAATTTTATCTACAGGACCAATACTTGCCTTTTTCTTTTGACTTTTTGGAAGACTGAAAAAAGTTGGTAGTACATGGGAACCTTCAGGAGGATGAAGTTTCTCCTACTACAAATTTCAAGACAGCCATACTTAGAAAAGCAAAGAACAATTAACATTACTGGATGTGGTGGTGCTGTGTCACTCCGCCCCTTTATTTGCAGTTGGGCTGGGGAAAGGGGGGGGGGAGGGGGGGCTAGGGCTAGGGCTAGGGCTCTTTGCTGTTGTTTTTTTATGGCTTGCTCTTTTTGGCTTTTATAAAGATAGTTCACAAGATAAAAAAAGAAAAGAAAAGAGAACTGTAGCTTCTACTGGTTGTATATTTGAAGAGTCTAAAGTTTCTTTTTGTCCTGAGAAGAAAATGGAAATCCTTGCAACCAAAAAAAAAAGAAAAAAAAAAGGTAGCCAGTGAAGTATTTAATGCCCTAGAGGGGCACTACTGCAGCTGGAATCTCATTCCACCAACAAAGCTATCTTTCTTGTAAAGAAATGGTATATGCAGTAACTAGGATAAGACAGGAATCACCCCTACAAACATTTATTACATGTTTTACTAGCAAAAATTAATAAGCATGTTTTGTTGCTGGAATGTATACATTGGTGATGTTCTTCTTCTGTATGAGAATTTCTTCTCAATTTGTTGACTTTAGTCTGACACTGGGTCAGTTTTCCAGGGCTCACAACAATGATATTTATCGAATAGGTATTGACAATCCAGTTGTCTGTTTAGTTGAAAAATACTATCTGTTTTCATCATGAGGAGGTAATCAACTGAGCTGGGTGGACTGGTGTAGGAAGATGTTGAAAGAGAGGAAAGTTTTCCTGTCAATGCATGGTTTGAACTCACAACCCTGGGGTGTTAGTCCAAGAGCATAACTACTCAGCCACCACACACTTGGTCAACAATTTTTCCCAAGCTGCCCCATAAAAGGGGGGGAAGGGGGGGGGGGGGGGGTTGATAGTACAAACCAACCTCAGGCTGGAGAATCCTGGGCTTTATTCACTTTCCTATTATTTTCAAACTTTTTTTTTTATACTAAAATTGAAATTCCACCCTCCTTACACCCCCCATTGATGTCCACTTATGGTGGTAAAATCAATTTATCTCTGCAAAACATTAAAAATAATTATGGTCAAATAATCATGGATATTTGCCCCCCCCCCCTTTCAAAATCTTGGCTACACCCCCTCTGAGTGGGTAGGGTAGAATCAGGAGGAACCATAATAATGTTACACTTGAATAAATAATTAATTAATGAAGATGATTTCATAGAGTTCTGAATAAGTCCATTAATGGTCTTGAAGGATTCAAGAGTGGACTTTTATGAGCAGGGAAGATTTGTTCTGGACATATATTAACCACTTTAGTTGCAATAATCATGATCTCTTTGGCTTTAGGGATCTGTTCAAAAGGGAGGTCATCCACCACCAAAGCATCATAAGATTCCTGTGCTAAGTATCCCAGTGTTAGGGAATATTTATTCAACTGAACCCCTCCCCCCCAATATGTGTAAGTAGGAGTTTTCTTGCTCTTGCTCACAGGCAACCTGACGTCAAGTTCCTGTGACCATGTTGACAGCAGCTGGAGAATATGCATTTTCTATTGTGTGTTCATGTGTGTGTGAATTCAAATGTTCATGTGTTCATGTATACGTATGTATATGTGTGCTTATGTGATTGTGTGCTTGTGTGCTTGTGTGTATATGCTTGTGTGTATATGTGCTTGAAGAGAGACATGAAGGTTTGGTTCTCTAGGTGTGCCACAACCTTTCCAATGATAGCATATCATATTCCAGCTTGTCATATGCACCTACATTAGCATTAACACTAACTTTAACACTAATCCTAACCTTAACCCTAGTGCTAACTTTTACCCTAACCCAAATGCATCAATGGAAAACACACCATCTCAGGGAAGCCAATGGCATGGTATAGAACTACATGGCATCATGTACCAATCAGAAACACAGAATAATCTTGGTTTAAATTCAAATGCTAAGAAATTAACAAACAAACTCAGACAACCTCAACACATCACAGTACAAGGGAGACATACTTCAGAAAATCCCATGGAGAGATAGTGTGATAGACATGGAAAAATCATGGTACAGGCCTGACATACTCCAGACAATGCCATAGAAAAAAAGTGTGATACATCATGATACAGGGCACACATACTTCAGACCATCCCATGGAGAGACAGTGTGCTAGACAGTGTGATTGATCATGGTACAGGGCAGACATACTCCAGACAATCCCATAGAGAGAGTGTGTGATAAACAGTGTGATACAACATAGTTCAAGGCAGACATACTCTCAGACAATTCATGAAGAGAGGGTGTGATAGACAGTGTCATAGATCATGTTACAGACCAGACATACTTGGAGAGACAGTGGGATAGACAGTATGATAGATTGCAGACATACTTCCAGACTCTCCTATGGAGAGACAGTGTGATAGACAATGGGATACATCATGGGACAAGCAAGACATGCTCCAGACAATCCCATGGAGATGCAGTGTGATATACAGTGTGATACATCATGGAACAGGTCAGACATACTTGAGACACGGCAGTGAAATATTCATAGCACTAGATGCTTATAAAATTTAGTATTGATACTGTCATGTAGTTAAACTTTGCCTTTTCTGAATGGCTTGTTATCTGAATGATGAGCACCTTTCTCATGTGTATCCAGCAAATCTCAGAGGTCAGTTCCCTGCTTCTCCTTAGATGACACCTCGGGGGAGAGTTCTCTTCTGCAGTGGGATGGAATTTGGTTCCATTTTTATGAGCGACTCAGGATTCAAGCTATCAATTTATCATTCAGAGGCACTCACTTGTCAGACTTAATTCTCTCCATACAGTCAGGAGATTATTACAAGCTTACCAAACATTAAATTATTTCATATGGCACATATCATTACCAAGTACATAGACACAAGCATGCGCATACACACACATGCATGCATGCATGCACACATGCACACACACATGCATGCATGCACGTGCACACACATAAAATCATGCATGCACACATGCACACACAAAATCACACATGCACACACACCCACGCACACACCCACCCACACACACACATACACACACAATTCCATAATGATTCAATTAGGACTTTCTGAGAGTGCAGATATTACAAAAAATTGTGGAAACTTTTTTTTTTGCACCAGGGGGCAGTAAGCTGATGTTCTCTAGAGACACTCCCAAGACCTGCCATGTATGAAGTTTCCATGGAGACTGTTGCTAAAATTAAATCTTGCTGCTGTAATACAAGCCAATCAATATAACACCTTTTCTTGGAAGTCCCCTCAAATAGAGAAAAAAACAGATATGAGATATGTAGTACTGGCCACCACCACTAGCAAGAAAAACAGCTTCAGCAAAATGAATTTGAATGGCTACCATCGCAGCAGTTGTACTCACCCACCTTCTTAATGATGGGAGACAAATCTATTATGTACACACAAGGCAACTCTAAGTAATACATGCCTACATGTCCAATAATTTGATAAAATAACATTGAAATACTGGAAAAGTTATAGATGAGTGCATTTTAGAACCAATATAGAGCACACAAGGATGAAGAACATCCACAGGTTACCATTAGTTGTTTTATATAATTAATTATGTTTGACTTGATGTTGTCCGATAAAGGTCATGTTTCTCCCCTTCCTCTTCTCTTCCACTCCCACCATTGTCATTGATACAACCATAATCATTTCCATTGACGTCATCAAATAGATGTGCATCTAGACAATAAAAAAAGTACACCAAATAAACAAGAATGGAACATTGTTCTATTACATTAAGCTGGTTAGCAATACAATGCTCGAACATCATGCAGCATGAATTCAATATCTCTTTCCAAAAAAAACAACACCTACAATAGTAATCAAGTTCATTCCTGTGTTTGCTGCATTTAATAGCATTCCAAGTGAGTGCCATGTTATGGAATCGCTACCAGCATTAGGTGGAGTGGGTATTACTACAAGAGGTCAGTAGAGCATTTATCACAATCAATTGTAAAGGGAATGTAGAGAGAAGAGAAAAGAATATGTCAGTGAGAACGCTATTTGCGGTTGATGCACCTGTGTTTTAACCACTCCCACCAACCATAACATCCCCATATCATATATATTTTAGCAGTAACTAAATATTTTGTACTGACAAAGATTCAGAACAAAGACAACGACATTTTTTCATAGAATACTAATCACAATATCGATTTACAAGAATAACAAGTTCACTTTTGACATCCCCAAAGGTGTGAAATATGAACTGCTACACAACCCCAAGAAAGTGACTAGAACTACTTAAAATGTTCATGTGGCACCACGTTATGGTCAGACTGAGATGAATTGTTGGAGCAGCAACTTGTGCCCAGCTTCATGTTGACAATGGAATTGGCTCAGGTGCACCTGCTGTTGGTGAGATTGTTCCAGGACTATGTGTAGATGAGTTGGTATAGGTTTTGGCTGGCTGATGTTGGAGAGGTGGACACCACATGGAGGAGGAATGGCTACCTGCTAAGGACTATCAATTTTAAGATGGCCTTGTTTTAGTCTATTAATGGAGATAATTTCTTCTTTCCCTCCCATGTCTAACTTGAAAGTTTTATTGCCAGTCAGCAACACCTTGTAGGGACCCACATACGGTTTTTGCAGCAGGGTATGATGAGCATCTTGATACACAAACACAAAAGCATTTGTTATCAGATATGGAGGCACTGAAAAGGAAGAGGATCAATGTTGTGTGGTAAGGACTAATGCCAAAGTTTGAACCTTCTCCCAAAGTGTTGGAAGGAAGGTAAGTGCACTTGGTGCTATAGATATGAAGAAGGCACTAAATCACCTGGGACTGTGAGAGGGAACCCATTAACAAGTTCTGCTGACGACTTGTTTAAATCATCCTTGGGTGCAGTACGAATACCTAACAAAACCCATGGTAAAATATCTAACCAGTTTTATTCATGCAACTTAGCATGAAAAGATGACTTCAAGTGGTGATGGAATCACTCTACCAATCCATTTGCCTGAGGGTGATAAGCAGTGGTGCGATGATATTGAGTTCCAAGCAGTTGGCCAAGAGCTGTCCATAATTCAGAAGTGACCCTTTATTGGAGAACATATGAGTTTGCACACCAAATCTTGCTATCCAAGTGGCAATGAGAGCCCAAGCACAGGAAAAGGTTGTCATGTCCATGAGAGGAACAGCTTCAGGCCAACGAGTGAACCAATCCATAACAGTGAAGAGGTAGGTGAATCCTTGAGACTGTGGAAGAGGCCAATTAAATCCAAATGGATGTGTTAGAAATGTCTGTGGGGAAATTTAAATGTTTCCAAAGGAGCCTTTACATGCCTTTGTACTCTAGAAAGTTAGCAGGACACACAGGCTTTGGCCCACTCCCTCATTTGCTTAGACATCCCTTTGCAAACTATCCTGGCTGCAACAAGCTTGCAAGTTGCCCATATCTAAGGATGCGAGAGATTATGGATGGCTTGAAAAAGTTACGTCTCCAAGATGTTGGTACCACTGGGCATGGTTGGCCAGTCAAGGTGTCATAAAGGATCAAATCCTGAGAATATTCGATGGCTATCTCTTTCAGTTGGAGACCAGTAATAGCTGTCCGATAGGCGTCCATTTCACCATGTTGTCGCTGTGTTTCTGTCATTGCTGAAAAATCAAGTCCAAGCTCAGTTGAACTGATTTCACTGACCACTTCTTGAGAAAAGTCATCTGCCACATGGTTGCCTTTACCAGCAATGTGCTGTACATTGGTTGTGAACTCCAAAATGTACGCTAATTGACTTTGTTGACAAGGAGAACAAGGGTCTCACACTTGGCTAAAGCAAAGGTAAGATATTTGTGGCCTCAATATGCCACAAAATTTTGGCCTTCTAAAAAGTAGCGAAAATGGCGAATAGTAAGGAAGGGAGCAGGCAGTTCTCGATCAGAGGCACTATACCAAATTTCCAGAGGGTGTAGTTGCCGACTAAAAAAAGCTAATGGTTACCATTGATCTTCTAATAATTCTTCCAAAACTCTGCCAACTGCAATATTAGAGGCAACCACAACAGCCTTCATGTGGCCTCCTCTGAAAGTAACTGATTTTCAACCAGTGAAACTAATGTCGGCAACAAGGTACACACCCAACAGACCAAGGCATTCACTCGCATCCTTCCCATATGGGCGGCCATCCCGGCCATTGAAAGCCAAGGAATGTCTATTATCCAACTCAACATTGAAGGGCTCACCACTGCCAAAATTGACATCATCCAACAGCTCACCGATTCCAACAAGGTAGCTGTTGTCCTGCTACAAGAAACACACAGCACAGCCAATGACCACCTAAAGCTACGAGGGTATTCACTAGCAGGCTCCACTCACAGCCAATGATATGGCCTCGCTTCATTCGTCCATAGAGATGTGGAGTAGTCAGCCATAGGAAAATCCAAAACTGATTCTAACATTGAGTGGCTAGTCACAAAGGTCCAAGATATGGCAGTTGTCAATGTCTACAAGCTGCCATCATCCACACTGTCTACGACTCAATTCCCTCATTTGCTGCACCAGCTATCTACACAGGAGACTTCAATTGCCAGCATACAGACAGGGGTTACAACCACACTACACAAAACAGGTAGAATTGGTCGAGTGGGCATCAAATTCAGAAACTGTGCTTCTTTTCAACCCGAAAGAATCCCCAGGTTTCTTTTCAGCGCACTGGAATACCCACACAAATCAGGATCTAGCCTTGCTGCAATAATGATCCGATGCCTGATGTTTACCCACAGTTGCTGAAGGAACAACTGGGCTTCCGTTAGGGATGTCCCACTGTCGATCAAGTGACACTACTCGCCCAAGACATCGAAGACAGTTTCCAGGCAAACGAGAAAGCTGGAGTGGTACTTCTAGACCTGACAGCTGCTTACGATACCATGTGGCACCGTGGCCTCCACTTGAAGCTTCTGCAAATGATCCTGGACAGACAGATGGTCAAGTTCATAGTGGAGATGTTGTCCAACCTCAGCTTTGTCCTAGAAACCAGTGACAGTAAACAAAGCCAGTTAAGAAGACTGAAAAATGGCGTGCCTCAGGGGTCTATCTATTCTCGGTTGCTTTTCAACATCTACATCCACGACTTGAAGGCTACAATGTCACGGAAATATGGATACACAGATGACCTAGCCATTATGTTATGTCTCCCCTCTTGGGAAGATATGGAAGATGATCTCAACCGGACATGGGCATCCTGGCTGCATACCTCCAGTGGTGGAGACTCCAACTCAGTATCGGGAAGGCAACGGTGGCAGCTTTCCACTTAAACAGCTGAGAAGCCAAATGCAAATTGGACATTCTAGTAAATAAAAAACACCTCTCCTTCCATGCTATCCTTCAAGCAATACTTGGAAGGTGCAAATCGAAAATAACAACATGAGTAGCACTCATCCGCTGCCTAGCTGGCATGACCTGGGGAGCCTCTGCTAAGACTCTTAGAATTTCCACACAAGCTCTGGTCTTATCCTCCGCTGAAAATTGCATCTCTGTCTAGTGCAGAAATCCCCATGCCAAGAAGGTAGACATGGTAATCAACAGCACTTTAAGAATAATGTCGGGATGTTTCAAACTGAGTCCAGCGTTCCTGCTACCTGTCTTTGCTGGAATCACGCCTCCGAAATACAGATGACAAGCAGCCACCCTTGCGTTAGCTAAGAAAGCAGCTTCAGATGAACATCATATACTTCACAACTCTAACACTGCAGAAGTCCCGCGATCCAGAGAGCCGTACAACCTGGCAGCACAGGGGCTCATTTGTTCTACTCCTGCTCATCTTCTGCACTGTGCCTGGCTCACAGCATCTTGAAGAGACACTTGGCAGATGTTCAGGCCTACACAACTATACCGCTATATCTGGGACCCAGGAGGAGGAGTCATGGGTGGCAATTTATCTCACCGGCACTGGACCACACTCTATAGATTTTGATGTGGAATCGGATGCTTCATGTTTTCTATGAAGAAGTGGGGCCTCTGCAATAGCTCAGCATGTGAGTGCAGCTAACCTGAGCAGACTGCTGACCATGTCATCAAGAACTGTGCCCTCTACAGCCCACCTGATGGGGAAGCAGCACTCTTCAATATCAGCCCGGACACTGAGTTGGTCATTTAAAGCAAGCAAAAGAAAAAGAAGAGGCATCCACTGTGTAGAAGTAGGAACTGTCACATGAGGATGGACCAGCAGTGTGGTGGCTGCCAAAGCTTGTTTGGTGACTGAAAATGCAGTGTGCTTGTCCGGGGACCATTCCACCGTGTTAATCTTTCTCTTTGTACTTGCAAAAAGTGTTTGCATAATTGCAGCTGCCTTGAGAACAAAACAGTGGTAAAAGTTTAACATCCCCCAAAATTCCTGCATTCCTTTAACCATCTGGGGTTGCGGAAAATCCTGAATGGGCTTAACTTTTACAGGTAAAGGGGAAGCACTATGTTGGTCCACATGGTGGCCCTGGAAATCAATTGAAGCCACCCCAAAAATGCATTTGGAGTGGTTAATAACTAAACCATAATCTTGCAGTCTTGAAAAAATTGAACACAAATGCTTCTGATGGTCTGCTTTTGTGCGACTAGCCACCAAAACATCATTTAGATAGAAAAAGACAAAATCTAGTCCCTGGCATACTGTGTGCATGAGATATTGAAAGGATTGAGCTGCATTAGTGAGTCCAAAAGGCATTTAGATGGAGTATGCCTATCACTAACAGAGGAGGGATAAACTAACTTGTGTGCCCGAGACTGAAGATCGATCCCATATATGTAACACAAAGATTTTGAAGGGCCAACCACTGAGGTTACTCCAGGTGGTTGGCCTCCTTGTTTTCCTCTGCCTCAAAATCAATTACTGCAACCCTATCATTCCAGGGGTAGGGTGGTACACATTTTTATGCTTTATTGACAAGCACACATATCAGAGAAAACTACTTGCCTTTTGCCTCTTTTGGAGCCACGTGTACGAGGTAGCCTGCCAACTTGATGAGGAGGATGTGAAGCTGAGATCTTCTGGGAGATAAAAACAGCTGTCAATTGTCCAACCTTGAGAGACTCTTGAATGAGATTAGCTCGCTTAGAAATTTCATCAAGGTCAGTAAAACCTGCAGATGCCACTTGCTTGTGCAACTCCATTGGAAAAGTGCTCAGCCACGCCGGTTTAAATAGGGCTGTACCTTGTAGACCCCTCATGAAAGCTAACATGTCCGATAATTTCATGTCTCCCAGTGAACCAGCATCTATATTTTTTTCTGCTTTCTGTTCATCTGAAAGGCCATAAATGGCCAAAAAGACCTGTTTTATGTTGTTGAACTTATCAGCCGCTGGAGAGGCCATGAGAGTAGCCTTAAGGTGTCATTGGATAACCAAATCCAATGCTGCTACTACATGGTAGTATTTAGTTTGGTCCATGGTAAAATTCTTGAGCGCAAACTGGGCTTCACACTGGATGAACCACAACTCTGGGTCGAAGGGGTCAAATGTAGGAAGTTTGATCACTACAGACTCGACTGCAGCATCTAGCACTGTCAAATCCATTTGAAAAAAAAGCACAAGTACATTGTGACAAGTCTAGGGTTACCACTTTAGTATTTGCTAAATATTTTGTACTGACAAAGATTCAGAACAAAGATGAGAAATCTTTTCATAGAATACTAATTATAATATCAATTTACAAGAAATAACAAGTCCGCTTTTGACATATCCAAAGGTGGGAAATATGAACTGCTATAATCTCATGTATTGATCTGATGTAGGTGTGGTAGCCTGAGCAATATCTGTGCTCACATAGCAAGACCAATGTATTACTTTTTGCTTCTAACACTGCAGCATAAGTGGTTCCTTACAGATGGACATACGCAGAGGACAAAAATGTGCTGGATCATCAAATAATTGATGACATCTAAACATTAGTCATTAAAACAGCATGGGAGAACAAAGTTTATTATGTCACAGATCCTTCCAGTGGTTTAAGGAGCACATAAACCTTAAAGAGTTTCCATGTCCTTCAATCCATAGAGTATCTAGCCTTCTGCACAAAGAGATCCAGATGTAGAGATATATATGCTGGCGACCACCCCAGAGCCCTGCCCACTTGGTGTGGTAGCTGAGGCAGATGCTGCTGGTGCCAGAACCATGTTAATGCAGCACCAACCCAGAATCGATTTTTAGAAGTCACAGGTTAACATGCAAAGCAGGTAGACTGCTCCTCCAATGCACATCAGAAGAGAACAAAGAGAATATTGTTACAAACATTACAGAGATCAACAAGGTTTCTGTGGTTGTCTGTTTGCATTGGTATGGCCGGCAATCCCAATCCATCCATGGGTAGAAAGAAGAGTTATAATGTTGCTTGGGCTGGTCAGATGACAGGTATTCCATGGCTTTAACAGGGAAGAGATGATTGACTACCACAGGGCAACAAGCAAAAACACCAATCATAGTACTGATCTATACTAGATTGAACTGTTCTCAAAGATTAATGGCACCACACCAGGTGGATTTATGTTCAGGAAACCTTTACCAAACAAAAATCATGCTCCGAAAAATACAAGTTCTATGCAGTACAACAATTGGGGTGTCCTCTTGGAACTGGTAAATGGACATCAAGCTGGTGGTCTATGTGGGCGTTGTTTCATTCTTTTTTTATTATCACGGATCAATACAATAGAGTAATTTTTAACAAGTCACTCTGTCCAATGTACTCCACCAAATCAGGACACAAAACAGTTGATTATTATTTCTACCGCAGAAGCTTCTGTCATGTTTCCAATGTATTGTGTTGTCAAAATACTGAGGCCAGAGGCAAACCCTAAGCTGAAATAGTTTCTTTATATTCAAGCTTATTAGAAAATAGATGCTTAACATTGCATAGCTAAGAGAATGTATATAAGAGCAATCCTCGGCATATGCCCACACCATTCCAGAAATAATTAGAGGATCAATTGAAATCACATAATCTGTATTCAGAAATTCCTACACCTTTTTCTGTCTCTCTATCTTTTGCAAAGGCCAGTTCAACCAATAACATTGTTTCACAAGTACTCTGTCTTCAACCAAAGGGTGGGGAGGTAAGCCTATATTTATAAATTTGATATGAATATCATTATGAAATTCTATGAATATAATCTTAAAAACCATCAAGCACAAAACTCACACTCGAACTTGGTCATTTTCACAGCTAGCCATTGACACATGGTTCATTAATCTTTATAAGTGAACTAAATTGTGAATAAATAGGGAATGCTTACTTGTGAAACAACATTATTAATTGGAGTGGCCTAAAATAGGTAGACAATGTTTCAGCTATTGTCTCTACTACTTAAGATACTTCACTAAAATGAACTACGATATTTGCTTGTTGAGTTGTTTCACTGTGTAACCAAGTGAAAGAGGGGTGGGTGTATACTAAGTTCATAATATCCCCAATGCAGCAAGAATGAGTAGTCTATTGCATTTCGGCTGCTATCTTGTTTTATCAAAATGGCAGTTGATTCTCAAGACAATTTCTTCAACTTTCTACTATTTATAAAATCAAATATGTTTGCTTTATGTCAGACACTTCCAGCAACAGTGAAAGAACATTGCAACCAATATCAACCACCAAATAAATCAAGAGCACCATTATATATGAAGAATGACATGACAACAGTGGATCACACATTGGTTTGATGACTTCTCTAGTATGGGATGAACCTTGGGCTATACTTAGAGAATTGTTGCAGTCCATCTTAATAAGCTATTCACAGTTTCATTCTTTGATACTTAGAATGAGTAGGTTGACTGGCTTGAGGAGGAGAACCCCAGAGCTGTGCACCACACATGTATTCATCTACACAACAATAATATTACATGGAACACCTTCATACTGCAATACACAGTACATGCTGCTGCAATGCATATTATGCTTACCATGAAGTCAACTCCACAGCTGAGCACTTCACCTCCTCGACTACAAGAATAAGTGAACAATTCAATCTCAGTGCACACAAAAGATAATAATCACAGCACAGTTGATTTTATTAGCAATATAGACTAAGAGTTAGTATGATTCAACAGTAATGTGTTTGCCTGTGTCATGGGTAGTCAGCAATTTAGGGGTTAGCACTATATGGACATGGTGTGGTCTAAATTTTACAGGAAATACTAAATTTTGTATCCAAAAGATATCTTTCAAAAATGATTTCCTTCTTGGAGATGTAATTAGTAAAAAAAAATTTAAATAAGTACTTTCCACATTGTAAAAAGGTAAAGTATGTATTCAAGCATGTAACTCAGCAGAGAGGAACTGCTGGGTTCTGAAGTGGAATGAGTGAAGTGGGGAGGGGGGTAGAGTGTTGTTTGCTAGATAGTGAAGGAGGGAAAGAGAGAAGGATGGGAAAGAGAGAAGGATGGGAAGTGATGACCGCATTGATTACTTCTCATCATAATAAAAAGTTTTATAGTTCATTACAGCATTGGACATGCTGTTTTAAAACAGAATGTACAATGATATATGAGCAGGTGGTTAGGTAGGGCTGGTAGGAGGGTAGGTGGGTAGGTAAGTGGGTAGATAGGTGGGTAGGCTGGTGGGTAGGCTGGTGGACAGGCGGGCGGGCAGGAGGGCGGGTGGGCAGGCAGGCAGGCAAGCAGGCAGGCTATACCCCTAATGTGTGCCCTAACCCATTGTGTACCCTAGCCCTAATGTGTGCCCTAGCCCTAATGTGTGTCCTAGCCCTAATGTGTGCCCTAGCCCTAGCCCTAGCCCTAACATGTGCCCTAGCCTATCTTTTAAGTGTGCTCTGGCCCTAATGTGTACCATAGTTATCTCTCAAGTGTGCCCTAACCCTTTCTCTTATGTGTGACCTAACCCTAGTCTTAATGTGTGCTCTAGCCCTATATATTATGTATAACCCTAATGTGAGCCCTAGCCCTCTCTTTCCTGCATCTACTACTGTATTGCTGCAAGGGAAATAGCCTGCACTGTGGTACTAAACTTTGACTTAAGATATCCAATACAGTATCTAATTAAACTATGTATAGTGTAGTATGTTGTAATCACACCCACACCACGACCTTTCACTTTCTGACTACACCCCTAGACACATCCACATAATCCTTCTCTCCCTAATCACACACCTATAAACTGTCCCCACTTAAACTGCACAGTCATTTGATTAAATATATTTAATGTCCATGGGGTTCTAGACAGGAAAAATCTGAAGTGAAAGGGGGAGGATTCCCAAACAGGATTTCTTTTTAATGGGGAGGGAGGGGGGGGGGGGGAGGGGGGAGGAGGATGGTCCACTTAAAAAAAGTCCTTTCCTATGTAAATGTTGGGAAAAAATGGGTGTTCTGAAATGAATCGTGGAATCTTTCTGAAAGTCATCATCTCAAATAAATATTTTTTTAATAATTTTCCTCATGTGCCATGTGCATAATGTTAGATGAAAACATTTCCAGAAATATTAAGTAGCACGTCTTTGGGTAAAATCTGAAGACAAAGTCAATTAAGAGGGAAATAGTCAAGTGAAGTCAGCTCTATAACTGCTTAGCTACCAATTTATTATATGATCAATTTTGTGATAATGTATGTCATAATGAATCCTGAGTGTCACTGAAATTTATTCATTTATTTTATTTTTTTTGTTATATCATACTAAAATGCCATTAGAGTAAGAAGTGGTATAGGTATGAGAGAGATTCGAGTGCAGGGGGATGGATGGTACAATGGCTGCAGAGACACTGATAAATTTTGTCTATTTGCCATAGCAGTGATGAGGCTAGTAACAGCAGCAGCAAAGTAAAAAAATTTCATTTTTTAAAGAACAAAGTTTCTAGATGTATCATCGAATGTAAAAAAGAATAGCTAAAAATGCTTGAGGGCTCTCAAACACCCAAATCATACAGAACTCATAAAACTTATTATTTTCCAACAGTAGGTAAGATCAGTAGAGCAAAAAATTAACTAAGGAATGTTAACAACATGAGGTCAATAGTGCAGTCAGTGAGAGTACCAGTAAATCACACAAGCTAAACCAGCAGCATTTCCCTAGCCAAGAGAGCACACATGCTATTTTGTTATTGCTGGTGTTAATTGAGTCTTAATAGTGCCACCAAAAAAATTTTTTTTCAGTTGTGGCAAAGAAGTGAAGGTGAAGAGAGAGGGGCTTCACCCCAGGATAATCCATGTAAGTCAAAAACTAGAGAGAACTAAGATGTCCATGAAACTGAATTACTGAGAGTGAAGTAAATGGTGTAGCAATGTATTATCTGGCTGGGTATCCAATTAGGGACAGGTTAGTAATAGAGTAATGGAACTAAACACAATCATATATCTAAATAAAGCACACCTGACTAGAATACTAGTGTCATGTACTAGTAACCCTTGCGTATAAGTACATACATCACATGTTTGTATCTAATACAAACAAATACACTCAATTAAATATAAGCAGAGTCTTCACTAATTGCCCAACCAATTATAGACCTTTTCAGTTCTAAATAGTGCCCACTAGCAAGCTAAGTGGAATATTTACCAACTGCCCAACCAATTATTGATAATTTCAGTTCTAAATAGAGCCCATAGCAAGTTAAGTGGAGCTTTCACTTACTACTCAATCAATTATTGACACTTGCAGTTCTAAACAATGCCTACTAGCAAGTTAAGTGGAGTCTTCAAACTGCCCAACCGATTATTGACCCTTACAGTTCCAAAGTACTCACAAACTGCTTAACCGATAAGTTACCCATAAAATTGCAAATAGTGCCCAACCAACAACTTAACCCAACCCCTACCTCCCCTATTTATCCTTTGCAGGTCATAGAGATGAACAAAAACAATACTCTTCACAAAGCCGGCATCAACAAATCTATGTACGACTTCATCCGAAAGGTTCCAGACGAACTGGTCTGCAAGATATGCAAGAAAGTGCTGGAAAATCCTCACCAGGTTTTATGCTGTGGTGGCCATTTCTGCCAGTTATGCATCGAGAAATGCATCAGCCAGAACTACACGTGCCCCACGTGCAAGATACAAAGCTTCAACCACTTCCGCGATGTGCATTTTGAGCAGAGGGTGAACAGTCTTCGTATCCACTGCCTCCATCACAAGAAAGGCTGCAAGTGGACCGGTGAAATCAGCAGCATGAAGTCCCACCTGACGGGAAACCCTGGGTGTGGTCATGCCATCAGCCCATGCCCCAACAAATGTGGCCACTCCCTTCCTCGCAAGGACATACGCAAGCACCTCAGCAAGCAGTGCCAATACCACAAGGTCCGATGCCAGTACTGCGGCTACGAAGACACCTTGGTAGCCGTCACCAATGAGCACTACAAGGTCTGTGTCAACTTACCTGTCAAGTGCCCACACAACTGCGGCGTCAAAGGGATAAGGCGCTCCGAGCTGGAGAAGCACGAAGAAGGGTGCCAGTTGAGGCCCATCATGTGTCCCTTTAACGAAGTTGGTTGCAACATCAGGCCACTCCAGAAGGACCTTCCACACCACTTGGCGTCCAACTCCCCAGCACACATCAAGATGATGACCGAGTCTCTCGACGGTCTCCAGAGTAGAGTGGAGACGGCGGAAAACGAACTTGAAGAGAAAACGGAGGAACTGGAGCAGCTGCAGCAACTGGAGGAGTCGAACCGCTGTGTGGCTGGGAAAAAACTGTTGGCAATCGCAGGGAATGTTGACGAGCTTCTCAGATCGTGCACAGAGGAGCAGCAAGTAGCGCTGCAGTCCATTCGCTCGCTGGCAGACGAAAGTTACCACCTCAAAATGATCGACCAGCCTATTATTTTCCAGATGATCAACTATTCGGAGTTCAAACGCACGAACAAGGTCTGGTACAGCCCACCCTTCTATGTGGCTGATGGATATAAAATGTGTCTGGCCGTGCATGCCAACGGAAATGGGCTGGGCCACGGGTTGTTTGTCTCAGTGTCTCTCTGCCTCATGCAAGGTGAGTTTGACGATGAGCTGAACTGGCCAATCGAGATCCCATTCCACCTCATCATAGAGAGCATATGCAGAGAAGATTTTACTGACAGCGATCCTCCCGCCCTCCCCAAGACTTACATGTACTTCCACTCCGATGCACCCCAGGACAGGGTGAATGACGGACTCCTAGTCGAGGCGAGGAAATGTGAAAACTTTGTGACGCACGAGCAAACGGAGAACATGCTCCTGTACTTTGACGCTATCTCTTTCCAAGTCACTGCCGAGTCAGAGTTCCTGTAAAGGTTCCTGAGGGCACGCATGCATGCACACAGCAAACATCACCAGCTTATCCCTTCGACCTGTCTTGTCTTGAGGACTACTTTGTCACAAATAGAGAGACAGAACTTACTAGTGTATAAACTTATTAGTTACCACCATGAATAAAGCATATATTAAACATGTTAGAGAAATATTGTTATGGCCAATATATAAAATAAGATTTACCGCATTTCTACATTTAAAGTTCATTACCATAGCAACAGACCACCAATCTTAAGTAATGATTGCACATGCCCATTTTTTCACTCTTTGCAGCACTCATCACACTGCCAGCAAGAAAAATGCTATGATATAAGCTCCTTCTATCCCCCTTGAAGACCCAATGACTTTAACGATCCCAGGATTGGAGATCTAAATACCAATAATAATAAACTCCACACAAACATTTATCTGACCCCAATGCTCCTTAGAATATGCATGTACACACACACACCACTAGAACAATATACCATGTAATTCTGTACCAATTCCTCATATGACTGCTGCTTTGTTTCTCTCTTGTCGCCGCTTAGCTCATCCAAAGCTACCGAAGGAAATATGGATAGGAGAAAGGATAGAGTTAATATCTCACACACTACAAGGATTTAATGATTTACATTAAAATCACACATCAAGGGGATAAGGGGGTTGCATTAATATCACACACCTAAAAGGGGTTAAAGGTGCTGCATAAATATCATATACGATATACATTAGTATAACAGATGCACACAATATAAATGCAACACCGTATCTATGCAATCAGAAAAGATTGATCTTATTAAAAAAGTGTAGAGTGTGGTTGCTAAGGAACCAATAGTGATGTTTTGAATGCTGATAAATGTGTAACACACTTGCACAGTATTCTATATGATGCACACCATATGACTCTACACAGGCTTGTATTTGGGATGAGTCATATGCCAGCACTTCAGCTCTTTCCAATGTCCATATTACTATCCCTAACCATAGTTTCAATGGTCCAGTGCAGTGGCAGAGAAGAAGCAAAAGCATGGTCCACTATTAGTGCATCCTTCCTTATGCCATACACACACTCACTTCAGCAGTCATTGAAACCAGCGCTATTCTAAGCCAATGATGACTTGAGAGCATGACTGCTATTTAGGTACATGCATGCATTACTAGAGCAAGCATTGAGCCTACAGGATCTGTTCCAGAGGGTATCAATGACAAACAGCTAAAAGGGGAACTGAAGGAGTGTGCAATGAACAATTTAGCATGTGGTCCCCAGTTTCAATATAATGACAACTTCTTAGCAGCTAGAACTTGTAGTGGAATTGATTTTTTAGGGGGTGGGAGGACAATTCGATGGACCCAAAAGGCATTATCCTGAAGGTTTCTTAAATATTAGTCTGGTGGTTTGGGAGAGGGCATTTTACACACACCACAAAACAACACACACACCCATGCTCCCATGCACAAGCACACACATACACTCACACATGCTCACACAAACATGCACACACCACTTGCATGCACACACACCTCACATGTACACACACACACTCATACATGCTCGCACACACAACACTTGCACATACACACACCCCTCACATGCACACATACTCATTCACATATGGCCATACCCATGCACATATGTTCACTCATGTGCAAATGCATGCTCACACAATAGTTGAGTCATATTAAGATTATTTTTGTTGTCATAATTATCAGAACAACAACAAACCACATAATGTACATAACAGACAAACCAACAGGAAAGAACAGCAAACTTACATGACAAACTAAAAAAAACAACAAATATCTCTACCGTACCCATAGGCTCCACCCCCTGAAAGGTGGACCTTAGTCCAGCCATGGCAGCAAGTTGGTCCTGCTGGTTGTTGCCACCACAAGCACCTGCATATGGGTAGCTGTCCAACATTCCCTGCAACTCTATCTCCACATTAGCTACAAGACCCAGGTTATCTCCTCCTCCTCCTTCTTGTTCCTCCATGTCTGAGTAGCCAATGCACAATCTAGTGGGACGAGCAGAAGAAAGAGTTAACTAAATGCTATGAGCTGAGTTCTTATGCATACATAACTTCATGCATGTATTCATGCATACACATACAAAAATATGTACATATAAGGTTACAACTTGGTCAGGTATTCTCTCCTAAATGACATCAGTGCACTGACATAACTAACAGCTTAAAAAAGACAAAAAATTGAAAAGTTTATAGTTTAAGGAATTTCTCATATATCGAATTTCAAGCCAATGATAGCAGCAATGTCAATGATCAGGTTTTCTTGCTTTGGTAATGCAATCAATACACCAGGGAGATGTGTACGCTGCACCTATATCATGTTATTCTGTGTTATAGTGTGGTGTAGAGTTAGAAAGAGATTGTTCATCAGTAACCAGACTCAACACAGATTCTATAATCCAATATGAGCCCTAGCCTAACCCTGACAAATTTTGCATATTTTACATTTGCTCTAGCCACACACAAAACACAAACACACATTTTTTTTATTAAGAGTTAATTGAGACAAGAGTCCAAACCTTTCCTAGACATGCTCTTTAAAACTCCCTACTTTTACAAGTACTGCTGAAAATGGCAACCATTGAACAGACAGAACTATGAAGGGAGTGTTACATAACCACTGAGTCCAACAACCCAACATCTGCTTCACTATGATCCCCAGTGACCTCAACACATAAGAACTACACTGTTGAACTAAGTAAAACAAGTGAAGTCTCCATGGTTACCAGGCTTAAAGTGCACCAACTAGTTTGGCACTCACTCTCTCAAGTATATAAGCTACAAGAGTACAGAAACACCACCTACTCTATAAGACAGATCCAACAAAGTGACCTGCTTCTTTCCCCTAGGCACTATTTCTTTTTGCCATAAAAAATAAAAAGTTAAACTAATCACATTAAGTAATTTATCAAGCCACCCATCATAGATATTTTTCTCTGTACCTCCCAGTGGCTGGTAGTCCTCCACATTGTCTTGTTCTGTTACCTCTTCCATTACTGTCTGCTGTCCCAAATAGAACACATTCACTTTTCGAAGGTGTACCTGTAGCAAAAACACAATCACAAGTCATTCCCTCATCAGGAGAGTTATTGCATCTTCTAGCAACAGAGCCCATTAACTTAACAGTACCAGCAATGTATCCTTGAGCAATAATATCACTAGGAAAAAAACTATTGAAGCACCATAACACATCATCCAGCCCACAGAAAGGAAAATATGTTTAAACATAGCTCCAAGACTAAAGGAAGGGTATACAAACAAGTTTTGCATAAGCTGTGCTGTCTAATATTGTAAACAGCCTTTAGAGCTAATATTACAGGTAAATTTCACTATAATTGTAAACAGCCTGGAGGGGTAATCTCACCACATAGACCCCCACCCCCCATTCATTGAAAACAAAAACAAAAGGAAATATCAGAATTTATGCACAAAAACATAACAGCCTTGGCCCTTTTATTCTGCTGAGGGTTATAAGAAGTGAAATTACTTGTATGAAACTATATGAAGTAATAGGAATTTGATGCCATAATTATCAACCATTAGTACTAACCCTCCACCAGCATACAAACCACCAAATGTTGGGGAGCACTTATAATTTTATCTACAGGACCAATACATTCTCTTTTTTCTTTTATCCTTCCTGGGACACTGACCAAATGTTGGTTGTATGCAGTGAACACTCAAGAGAGGAATTTCTCCTACAACACATTGAAAGATAACCTTACTGATGGAATTGTATAAGTTCTTAGTTCTGTTCTAATGGAATGGTTTGAGGGGAATTTTGCCTCTGAGATAAAAAACCATTTCATTTGATAAATTGAATTGAAATGACAATACCTCCTACACATGTGAACACCCCCAGATGTCAACTATACATTATGATGGACAGACATGGCAAGGTTACAAACATAATGAGTGGATAGAGTAAAATTGGGAGGGAATAGGATAATGTTACACTTCATTAAATATATAAATAATGAAGATGGCTTTCATAGAGTTCTGAGTTAATCCATTATGGTCTTGAAGGAATTCAGAGTGAACTTTTAAGGGCATACATACAATGACCACTTAAGCTGCTTTAATCAGGATCTCTTTAGCTTCAATGATCTCTTCAAAATCAAGGACATCTACCAAAGCACTACACAAAAGTCCTTTACAAAGTGGCCCAGAGCTCCAATCTGAATAGTGTTGTAGGAAACCTTCCATCCTAGTGATTACAAATCAGATGTTAAGATGGGTTATATTCAGTCTTCTTATGTTTTTTTTTGGGGTTTTTTTTAATTTATTTATTTATTTTTTTTAATTTTTTTTTTTTTAATTTATTTATTTATTTTTTTTTATGCTGAGAGAGACCATCTTATATTTTGATGTCTTTTGCCGGTATGAATATGTTTTGTCCACGCTTATATACAGCCTGCACATCCAAGATGTCTTAAAATCAAATATGAAATGGAAAATGTACCAAAATCACACTTTTGAAACAGAATTAACATATTATGAAGCAGAAAATTCAATTTTCTGAAATGGAATCTCAGGGGGTCAAACCATGCAACAGTAACAAAGAAAAATGCAGGTAACTGGACTATTAGTAACACAATGAACAAAACACAAGCAAGAACAGGCACTCCTTTAATATGCCAACAAAAGCCATGACAATTCAGAACTCACCAGTTTCTAGTTGATTTGTTTCTTCCTCTGCATCCTCCTCTTCACTTCTGCCTAATGAGAGCCTTTAAACTCTGCACAACAAACAAATATAAAGATAAAGCCAACTTTGCACAACAAACAATATTGTATATAGGAATATATATATTCACACTCACCATAACAAATAATAACCACCTTCAAACTCTAAACAGCGACAATAATAATAATAACCGTCAAACTCTGCACAACAACAAAAAGGAGCTTTCAAACTCATCGCAACATACAGATGAACAAACAATACTCCAATCAAAACACAGCATCAACAGGCAAAGCCACAAAAGAATATATATATATATATATATATATATATATATTCCTATATACAATATTGTCATCTGTAAAATGAGAGGCCACTCATGCATGCACTCTTGAAGTTGGTGCAATGACCAATTAGTAAGGCACTCGAATACAAACTGGAAGAAATTTTCTAGACTTTTGGAAAGAAGATTTTTAAAAGGAAGCAATCTAGCATTTCCAATATTATAGCTGGCATTGTGTCAAAACACCAGTACTACTGATTTGATTGGACAATGGTGTCTCTCCCCTTTCAAAAGTATTTCTGATTAGGGAAATCAATTTGGCAGTATTGCAGCTTAAGAGATGTCCACATTGCCTTAAGTTGATGTGCTTAGCAAATGTTGAAGTAGAGTGCTGTAGAAACTACTTTGTGAGAGCTTAGTGTATTCCATGAGTGTAAGAGGTAAAAGAAATGAGTAGGTTGGAACATAGATATTGTAGTACATGGATTGGAAGCGCAATTAAAATCCTACGGAATGATATCACATCCTGTTTGTCTCTGTGTTACAGCTCTAAAATGAAAAAGAACCTTAGATCTCAACTGATTCACCCCATCAGGATCCCCTTCAATTAGTCACATTTTTATGACTGGACTACCAATTTAGCCACTTAAGTCATTGCACCTCTAAGTACATGGATGATATTCTGATAATATCTGGTATGCATAACAAGGATGTTTCATGTAATCTTTACTGTTTCCTATCCATATACTACATATCTATAATTGAAATATCTAGATTGTGTTGTGTGCAGAGAGAGAGAGAGAGAGTGTGTGGGAGTAAATGTGTGTGTGTGTGTGTGTGAGTGTGTGGCTGAGTAGTTATGCTCTTGGATTAACAACCCCAGGGTTGATAGTTCAAAACCAGCACTGACAGGAAACTTCCTGTTTTTCAACAACTTCCCACACGAGTCCATTCAGCTGTGATGGGGACCTGAAATTTTCTGGGGAACAAATTCACTGGCCATAGCTTGTTAATCAGCTTAGGGTTCAGGTAGGACTTCGGGTGCCCTCATCCATAAGCTGAGAGACTTGGTCAGTCCTCCTGCAAGCTAGCCTGGCTCTAAGAGTTTGCTTGCACTGGCTCATAGTGCCTGCTTAGTGCACAGGCACCCAGAATATGTCAGGTGCATGTGACCATGTTGGCGGCAGCTAGAGAATTTGTATTTTGCATCTGTGTGTGTGTGTGTGCTTGGAGAAAGACATGAATATGAGGATGTCCAGGTGTACCATGACCTTTCCAATGATAGCATATCATATTCTAGCATGTCTAATGCACTTACTTTAGCCTAAACACTAACTTCAACATTAACCCAAACCTTAACCCTTACCCAAAGGCATCTCTGGCAAACTACACCACCCTAAAGAAAATTATGGCATGATATAGCACTTCAGGGCATTATGAATGGAAGAAGAACACAGAACAGTCTGGGTTTAATTTATGTATTAAAAAAAACAAACTAACCTACTCTGACAACCTAGACAGATTACAGTACAGGAGATACATACTCTCAGACGATGCCATGGAGAAATAGTGTGATAGACAGTGTGATAGATCATGGTACAGGCAAGACATAATCAAGCCAAGTGATAGACAGTGTGATAGATCATGGTAAAGGCAAGACATACACAAGACAATCCCATGGAGAGATAGTGTGATAGACAGTGTGATAGATCATGGTAAAGGCAAGACATACACAAGACAATCCCATGGAGAGATAGTGTGATAGACAGCGTGATATATCATGGAACATGTCAGACATACTCCAAACACGGAATGAAATACTCATAATACTGGATGCTCATAAGATTTAGTATAAATACTGCCAGATTGGCCAACTTAACCTTTCCTCAACGGCTTGTTCTCTGAGTCAGCACCTTTTCTCATGTGCGTCCAGCAGAGCCAATGGATCAGTTCCCTGCTCCTCCTTCTCTTCCTGTAGATGCACTCTCAGGGGGCGACTTCTCTTCTGCAGTGGAATGGAATGTGGTTTCGTTTAGGTGCAAGTCTTGATCCAAGGTATGAATTTATCATTCAAAGGCACTTCCAAGGTATGAATTTATCATTCAAAGGCACTCATTTGTCAGACTTAATTCTTTCCATCCAGTCAGGAGATCATTGCGAGTTTACTGTGCATTAAATTATTTCATATAGCGCACATTATTTCTCCAAGTACATGCATACACACATGCAGACACACACACAAACACACACATGCACACTCACACCACACACACACACCACACACATACACACAAAAACACTATGCCATAACAATTCATTCAGTACTTCTGAGAGTGCAGATATTATAAGAATTTGCTGGAAACTCTATTTTATGCAGGAATCCACTTCCAAGCAAAACTCCCCATCCCCCAGGAGAGGGCAGTCAGCCAAGATTCTCTAGACACACTCCGAAGGCCAGCCACATGCGAAGTATTCCATGAGACTGTTGCTAAAGTCAAATCTTGCAGCTGGAATATGAGGCAATCAATAGAGCACCTTTTCTGGGAACACCTCTCCAAAGGGTCAGGAAGTATTTATGACTGGCCGCCACAACTATCAGGAATAATAGCTTAAAAAAAAATCATCTTCAATAGCTACCACTGCAGCAGTTGTGCTCACCCACCATCTTAACGAGGATAGATGAGTCTATTATGTATGTACACACAAAGCTACTCAAATAAAGACACACTTACCTAGCATGTCCCGTAATTAGATCAAGTAATATTGAAATATTGAAAAAGTAATATATGAGAGTATTTTAGAACTAATACAGATCACACATGGATGAAGAACACCCACAGGTGACCATTTGCTGTTATATATACACTTATTTATGTTTGACTCAATGTCGTCTGATGAGAGGTCGTGTTTCTCCCTTTCGTCCTCTCCTCCACCCCCACCATCGTCACTGATACCATGACCATCATCTCCATTGATGTCATTGAACAGATGTGCATCTAGACAACAAAAAATACACCATATAAAAAAAAAATAGACCATTGTTCTATTGCATTAGGCTGGTTCACAATACAAACAATGCTCGAAAACTATGCAACAGATGACAAGCATTCCATTTGCTTGGAAGCAGAAGAGCTGATTGTCTCCCACAGGGATACGAGCACATACACCAATCACAGTTATGACTCTATACTGGATTAACCTATTCATAAAGATGAATGGCACCATACCACGGGGGGGGGGGGGGGGGGGGGAGGGGAGGCCCTAAGTTTGAACATTTTATGATCCTTTACCAAAAGTTTACTTCCAACCCAACCCCCCCCCCCCACCCCAAAAGAGTACAGGATCTATGCAGTACAATGATTGGTGTATCTGATTAGAACTGGTAAAGGGTCCTCCAGCTTGTGGTTTATGTGTGCGTAGTCTTGTTTCTTGTATTTTTGTCATGGATCAATACAATAGAGTCATTTCTAATAAGTCACTCTGTCCAATATGCTCCACCAAGTTAGGACATAGAACAGTTGACGATTATTTCTACTGTAGAAGCTTCAAACTGGTTCCCACCATATTGTGGCCAGAGGCAACACCACCCAACACTCACTGGAGTAATGTTGGTATATATTTAAGCATTTTAGGAAATGGATGCCTAACATTGCATAACAAAATTTGTAAGAATTCTTGCTTGCTTGAACCTTCTGCCTCTGCCACTGAGAGTGTCTTCAAGAGTAGTCCTCAGTACATGCCCACAACATTCCAGAAATAATTAGAGGACCAACTGGAATCAGATAATTAGTATTCATAAAATCCTACACCTTTCCCTCCTTCTCTATCTTATGCTAAGTTAGAGAGACAACTGTTCCAACTATTGTCTCTACAATTTAAGATATTTCAATAAAGTGGACTACAATACTTTTTTTTTAATTTATTGTCAGTGCACACTAAAGACAACAATCACAGCATAGTTGATTTTTTAAGCAATATAGAGTTAGTGTGATTCAACAGTAATGTGTGTTTGCCTGTGTCATGGGTGGTCAGCAATTTAGGGGTTAGCACTATACGGACATAATATGTTCTAAATTTCTACAAAAAATACAAAATTTGGTATTCAAGAGATATCTTTTAAAAATGATTTCCTTTTTGGAATCTAGATTGATTTTTTCACTTAATCTTGTAGTCAAGGAGGTGAAGTGCTCAGCTGTTGAGTTGACTTCATGGTAAGTGTAATATGCATTGCAGCTGCCCATTCTGTGTATTGCAGCTGCATGTACTGTATATTGCAGTATGAAGGTGTTCCATGTAATGTTATTGTCGTGTAGATGAATATGTGTGTGGTACACAACTCTAGGGCTCTCTTCCTTGAGCCAGTCAACCACCTCATGCTAAATATCAAAGAATGGAACTGTAAATAGCTTATATAATAAGCCATGTGTCATAGATGGCTGTCTGGTCCATAAGTACCACTCCAGCTTTCTTGTTCACCTGGAAACTGTTTTCGATATCTTGGGAAAATAGTGTCACTACTGAATGTAAAGTGCAAAAAAAATTATGAATAAATACTTGCCACATTGTAGAAAGGCAAAGTATGCATTCAAGCATGTAACTCAGCAGAGAGGAAATACTGTGTTCTGAAGTAGATGAGTGGAGTAGTGAGGGGGGTACGGTGTTGTTACACAAGATAATGAAAGAGGGAAAGCGAGAAGGTGGGGGAAGTAATGACCACCATGATTACATCATTGTAATAAAAAGTATCATAGTTCACTACAGCATTGGACATGCTGTGTTAAAACACAGTGTACTATGATAAGTGGGCAGGTGGTTAGGTAGGTATGGTAGAAGGTAGGTGGGTAGGTGGGTAAGTGGGTGGGTGGGTGGGTCAGTCGGCCGGCTGGCAGGCAGGCAGGCAGGCAGGCAGGCAGGCAGGCAGGCAGGCAGGCAGGCAGGCAGGCAGGCAGGCAGGCAGGCAGGCAGGCAAGTGGGCGGGCGGGCGGGCGGGCGGGCGGGCAGGCGGACAGGCAGGCAGGCAGGCAGGCAGGCAGGCAGATAGTTATTTTAACTGATCTGATCAATTTTATTTAATTTTTTTTTTCGTGACAGTGAATCATAACTATACCTTTACCACAGTTTATTCATAATAAAACTTATATTCTCATGCTCAAATGTCTCTAAACTAATACAAGTAACAGAATTTAAATTCCCAATATTAGAAGCTGGGATCCCACTTAGAACAGCCAGTAGAAAGAAAAACTTACAAAGTAACAAGATACATGTTGAAACTTTTTAATACCTAAATTGTTTTGAGACTGATAGAGCAGATGAACATAGCTATCAGTTGCTCCAGGACTGAGGATCTACATTCAGAAAATGTCTACTGTGATAGTTTGTTGTTGTTTTTTCAGAAATTGCAAAATTGATCTCTGGTCTATTTTTGGCCTTAAACTGTGTCGCCACATAAATTACAGAAGGATTTGCCAATCAATTTTTAAAGCTACAGAGTCACAGGCTGGTGGCAAAAGTCTGGGTGGATAATTCACAGCTGTGTAGCGGTTGTAGTTTGAAGTAGAGTATCAAAAGACCTAAAGTATTATCAAAAGAACATTAATTTTGACATCCTTTAATTCTTGATGTGGCAAGCTAAGCAGACCAAAAAAATAAATGGCTATTTCAGGATGACTATTAGGACTTGCTGTACTGGAAAGATTATAGGGGTAAAACTCTTCCCCTTGCATGCATGGCAATTCAGTGATAAGAAAGAGGGGAATTTGGTAGTAAATACTAAAAAGTGTCAGTATTGTTTGACATTCAAATATTACTCATAAACAATATTCAAGAGAGCAAGATAATTAATTTAAAAATTAGACATTTTTGTTTTTGAAATGTATGTTTCAAGAAATGTGTAACAATTGATTGATTTATGAAAATGTTTTAATTCCAATATGGGAAATAGATGATCAAAAACAATTTAAATGAAATGTTCCAATCTTGCTAGTGAAGCTAATAAGGGTTGCCTTGTAAAAACAAGGTATAGAGAATTTTATAACAGTACCCATTTCTTCCCTTTATGTTCCATACCTTTCACAAGAAAACAAACCATGATAATATCAAAATGTTTTTTACTTGTACATTAATTATCTACTATATATATAAAAGGAGATGTCTGTCTGTCTGTTTGTCTGCCTGCCTGCCTGTCTGTCCTTCTGTCTGTATATTAGTATGATCATTCTGGCCAAACCTGTGGGTGAATTTCTCTCAAACTTGGCATGATGATAGGTTTGGCCCCAATTTAAAACATGAGCTAAAAAGTACAGAAAATAGTTACCATGGTAACAAGGAAAAACCAAAAATGACATTTCCCCCACCCCCCCCCCCCCCCCCCCCCCCCCCCCAAAAAAAAAAACAAAAAAAAACCCTTTGGAGCTACAGATTTAAAACTTGGCATGCATACATAACTACACTTTCAGAGTAACATGAGCTAGGTTCCACCTTGCCACACCTCCTTTCCCTGTGTAGGACTAAAAATGCCAAAAATGGTATTTCAGCAAAAACACTTGAAACTAGGGAGTTAGACTCATGAATTCATGTGCGTTTGGAATCAATATAATCTAAGAAATGTTTTAAGTAGATGTATATGACTACGGCCATTTGTTTTCGTGCCAGGCCCAAAGGAGGCCAAAAATGGTACTTTGGCCAGATGGTATGCATACACAACTTGACTCTGGGCTACACCTCTTCCCATTGGTATGTAAAGCGAAAAAGCGCACAAAAAAAAAAAAGAGAATTTCTTCATAACGCTTGGACCAAAGGAATTAGATCCATGAGCACACTTTAATATATATTTTGGTTTATAAGTATGTATGTGTGTGTGTCTAGGCATCACAGCTAAACTCTTGAAACCAAAAAGGCCGAAATTCTGCATATACGCTCCAAGAACCCGGATGAGCATTGTTAAACACATTCTTCTTATCGTGTCCATACATACGCTATACACTATGCTTCAGCCAAAACTGAATATAGTTCCTTGCACATTCATTGTATTCTGCAAGGTCCTCGGCTCTCCATTCATGCTTCAATAAAGGACATCTCGGGAAGTGTTCCATAGAGTGTGGCTCAGTGCCACACTCACATGTGACATCATCTTCGTTAAGGAAGCCCCACTTCTTTAGGGACACTTTGCATCTGCTGTTCCAGTCCTCAGTCTGTTAAGGCACTTCCATTCTGCCCAGCTTGAATTGTTGCCCCCTTTTTTGCAGTGGAAGTTAGGGAAGTGGTGCTGTATTACCCCCAAGGTTTATTATAAGGGGGAAAGGGTCGTGGATGGGTTGATATTGAAAGGAACCAGTTTGATAGGACAAGGGGGCTTAAATTTATACTCTACTAAGGGTTATTTTTTGTGTGGTGAGGGTGAGGAGGAGCCCCACAAAAACAATGTCAAACTGTGGGATGAATATATACCCCCAGATGAGGATGAAGCCTATAACACGCCATGGGGGGCCCAATTTAGAAAAACCAAGGGTGCCATGGCAATAGACCCAATCCCAAATGGAAATTTGGTGATGGAAAAGGTCTAACCATGTTTACTATGCATTCTAAATCTTTACAAGATGTTCTCCCAGCAAACAATCATGTGACTACTGCCCACCAAAGGTAGGTCTACCTAGCAGTCTTGGCAGGAGGCCGCAAATGCATACTAGTTAATTATAATACACAGTTAAAATAGGAAAACACTTGTGTCAATCAGTTTTGCTGTTAAATGTGGTGGAGTGTTAATATTTAGAGATGCTGGATGAGAACAAAAACCTGTTCACATGACGTGACATTACTGAGTGAAGGGCAAGCTATTTAGTCAGTGACATCCATGTTGGAAGGTTGAGGATCAGGGAGGGAAAGTCTCATGGTGTCCATGGCTTCTTCCCCATCACCATTAGTGGAGATCTCCACACGGCAGTCATTTGCCTGCAGAGTACAGAAGAAGTACTACAATACTCAACCCTATTTGAAATTGAAGCATTTATGATCTCATGTATCAACATAAATTTCAAACCAATATGACTAATAGAAACTTATGAAAAACTCACCAACTGCAAACTAGCAGCAAACATCCTGGCCACCTCATAGGGTTTCTTATTCTTGGTAAGTTCCTTGAAGTTTACAGCACCTGGGTATGTGTGTAGTATCAACAGAATTAATGATTAATTATGTTGATCGCACGCACCCACCCACCCACCCCATCAAATTTGAATTATTCAAAACAGAATATTGTACCAAACCATCACTCATTTACTTGTGCAGCTATGACGACCATAACATAGTGTATAATTGGCTGCACAATGAAAGGTAGCTTCATCAAGGCATGAGCAGACATAGCTCACCTTCACTCTTCCGCAGCTGTAGCTCCTTCACTATGTCAGCTCCACAGGAATGTATGTCAAAGACAGGATGCTCCTCCTAGCAAGAAAAATCAACACAGTCACACTTTAGTCACATGCCCACGTCATACTCATGTGATATCACTCAGACAACACTACACCATCTCATGAAACAGTGATAAATATCTATTGCATTATTCATGAGCCAACTGTAGAATTGATTCACACTCATAAATGCAACACACAGTGTTGAATCTCCCAGCAATCCGGACATGCGATCAGTGGGCTTTTGCAATAGCTCAAACCATGTCTGTTAAATTGAGTGAAATAGAGTGTGTTCTCGTTTAGACCACACACATCAGCTATGATCCCTTCTCCAGTAATGGAATTTGATTTTTTGGTTGAAATGTATGAAATAGCAGGGGAAAAATGACATATTGACATATGAACAACTTCGTCATTAACTATCACCTAATTGAAATGAGATATAATTATGGTCTCCTCATTGCATGCAATAATGAAAACTGTACAGTCTACCCTAAATGAGAATATTCCATTTAGTGCCAACCATGGATAACAAGTGCAGGATGACACTCAGGTTTGGTATGACAAGTGAAGATGCAGTCCTGAGAAGGAAACACACTTCTCAATCACACACAGCCAAACACAGACACGCTCCCACAACACCTGATATCAGAAAGTCCCCATTGCAGCCGAGGAACCCTTTACCACATGTGCAGTCCCTCCGAGCACAAGGCAATGGGTGATGAGTATTCCTAGTACTGCAAAATTAAACTGACCACAAGTATGTAGAGAGAGAACCATCAGCACAAATTGTGGCCAGTACTTCTGCAGTCCGTTCTCCTTATCCATTTTTGTAAATAAACAAACGCAAGAAGCAGCGCTGGCTGTTGACAAGATCAGAATCTACAACTCCAGTATGAAACTGTTGATAGAGCATGCTCAGAAAGCTTCCCCCAATTTACGGTGACAACAATGACATTAAATTGTTGTCACCGTAAATTGGGGGAAGCTTACTGAGCAACAATGACGTTATATGGGTATGCGGCGAGTGGCTCCACTCAGGGAAATAGTCATCCTTGCCCCTTAATGCATGACTCTGTGGACCACTGGCAGTCCTCAGTGGTAGTGTTGGTTCTCCAGCACAGCCAACCCTCCAATGCATTGAGCCGGACACCTTTGGTGCAGGTGGAGGGCTGCCTTCGGGTACAAATTTTTTTTTCCCCCCTTTACGATAGTCAGCTGCCTTCCGTCTATACCTGTGCCACTTTGATGGCCTTCCATCGGCGTCTCTTGGGAAATGGCACTGGGTTCCCAGCATTCTATCTCAGGAAAACGTGCTCCCCTCACTAGTTGAGGGTGAGCCACCAGGTTAACTGGCAGAGGAGTTCCTGTTAATCATCGCCCCCCCCCCCCCCCCCCCCACTGGTGGGTGTGGTGGAAGTGTGTGCTGACTCAGGCAACCCACAGGAGTTTGCCACCCTGTGATAACTATAAAATGCGGGCTAAAAAAAAAAAAAAAAAAAAAAAAAAAAAAAAAAAAAAAAAAAAAAAAAAAAAAAAAGGTGTTATTAAAAGGCTGTTTAAATATATATATATATATTTTTTTTTTTTAATTTTTCAGGGTAGGATCCATTCTCGATATACTTTTTTGGCACTTGCAGTTGAGTACATGGTGAAAACACTAACCTAACCACCTGCCTCCACAGCAATGGCTCGTTTGTCGACAAATAAAATATAAAAAATTTCTTATCCTACGCGGCTCCCATCAATATCTAAATTTAATTATCAATTAAGCTGATTCAGCACAGTGAGAAAAGGATTATACTCCTCCAGTGTTTAAACCATTCCATATAAAATGCACCACAAGGTCAACATAGCCACAGCAGAGAGAGAGATGGGGGGAGGGAGTGCAGTAGAAGGGTACAAAGGTACAATAAAACAAAACAACATGATAATACAGGTCAAGATAACCATATTTCGAGTGGGGATGGAGGTCACTGAACATAAAATGTAATGTATATACATTTTTTTAAAGTTTAACAGAAAGACCCTCCTCCCCGATATCTATCTCTTCATGGCCACGGTAATGAAGAGGGGAAATTTGTGATGTAATTTATTAATATTCCATACAACAAACAGATTGTGCAGAAGATGAAATCAACTATATTTTATGTTTAGATATCTGAAAATCATAGGCTAAAAGGCTGGTTCACAATATGACAATAGCTCATTGTTTTGTTCCCTCCCATCACCTATCATCTTATCGTTAAATTGTGAACATCAACCGTCACCCATCATTTTGTCAAATGAAACCAACAGCTATGTGAGGGCTGGAATAGACCCTGGTTGTAATCCAGCGTCAGGTCCAGTGCGGCCGACAAATCAGATGTTCCAAATATGTGCATGCTTATAGCTAGTGGAGATTGCACAGGCTACAGGCCCATTACGATTGGTATTCTCTCAAGCTAAAAACATTTAATTGTGAACAGAGCAGACTGTAGGAGATCCTACAATGAAACAGAGTCTAAAGGAAACAGTGAGCAATCCGTTACCTATCATCATATTGTGAACCAGCCTCTAGTCAGATGACCACACATGTGACATGAATTGTGGTCAGCAGACAACTACTACACACTTTTGTGGTTCATTTCTGTTCAGAAAATTGAACATCGAGATTGTTCAAGTTTATCTACACATCCTGTCGTATGTTTCATGCAACCGACAGCATCATTCTAAAGTTTAGTGCAACCGTTAGCTGTTTATACTAATGCAGACATAAAAGATCGAATCAATCAAACTACACTTTGAGAATTAAAAGGGATAGAATGTAATTAATTCCAATAAAATGATAATGAGGTTGAACTAAGAATCTAGACAGCAGACATAAAGTGAGGCACATTTGGTGGGGAACTCACTGCACATGTGCTCACCTCTTCGGCTAGAATGGGTCGTATCTTGTCCTCCCACTCTTGCATCTCAGTGGCCAGCTCTGTCTGCTGCATGTATGCCTGCACAGTTTCCATGGCGCTCTCCTGCATGGCAATGATAACACGCAAGTGAAAGCCATGGGGGACATGGAGGATCATGTGGTCATCATGTGACACCGTATCAACCAAATTAATGCTATTTATACTAGTCAGTAGATCATCATTCTTGAGTGACTGCATAAGCAAATTTATTTTTTTCTCTATTTGTAATTACCTTCCCCCAAGTACAAATACATTCAATATATTAACCCAACACCCTCCCTCTCTCTCTCTCTCTCTCTCTTCCCCCCCCCCCCAGGTAACATTTATATATTAATAACAAGCAGATAATGATCAACCAACCATGGGCATGGGTAAAGATGTTTCTCTTTACTTCATTGAGTAGTGCTGTTTGCATGTACGTCTATCCAAGTTACCAGATATACCATGGTCATTCAGCTTGCACAGGTTGGCTTCTTTCACCAATTTAGTCTTAATCTATCAAACCCTTTTTAATGCAGCTATTGTTTTCCTGGGGGGGGAGAGAATTTCATACTGGCTGAGAGCAGAGAGATTAAACACACTACAAACACACACACAGAGAGAGAGAACAAGCTCCATTATAGCAAGATTTTATATTTTGTAAGGAAAATCAGTGACAACCAGAATGACGATAAACAAGAACAAAAGAGCTAATCTAAGAGTTGAACCAACTTCAACACAGGAACTAATGGAAAAGAACATCATGCATCGTTGTGTTACTTTGTAATAATAGGCAAATTCAAAAATATATTCTTAATTACTCTACTAACGGCAAGTACACATGTATGTGTTTGTATGCATGTATATACATGTATATATATATATGTTGTGCATGGAAGTATGAATGCCCATATGGAGATAACTTTCATCCACATCAAAACAAAACTACAATTCTTAGCTCCTATGAAGGACGTCTAAATGTAGCAGAGATGAATCACCACACTAGGAGTGGAGCCACCATGTGTGGGGCCACCATGTGTGGGGCCACCATGTGTGGGGCCACCATGTGTGGGGAAAGTGGTTGGAGGTGCCACAACTAACACAAGCTCCCCCACCACTCCTCAATATGCAAGAGGTCAAAGTCCAGTCTAAATCATGAACCTCACTGACTGACAGGTGCCCTCCTACAGAGGCTAGCTTATTGTCTGAGGTCTGCCCTGCTCCACACAGCCCGCTTCCTCTCTCCCTCCTCCTCTCTCCCTCCTACACTCTCATTGTTGGTTCAACAGTGACCACATAGTTGGTTCAACAACAACCGTTGACTTTGACACTGAGTTATTATAATTGCCTAGAGATATTAAACATACCACTGAAATGCCCATATGTAGAATTACATAATTGGTTGCATAACTTGTACACACTTGATCTCATAACGGATGCCAGTGAAGTCTTCTAAAGACAGACCTGGGCTGTGTACACTCCACCTCAGCATCATGATCAAGCAGGCAGAGTATTAATGGAGTGTGCATCAGAGTTATCACATTCTTGCATGCCATAAATAAATAAACACCACACACCCATCGTCTTGATAGCATGATTGACATATTTCTGCCCAGCACCAAAGGCATAAATAATTAGTCATTGATATCATATTTTAATTAGAATTACATCAGAAATGTTCGTGATGAAGACCAAGAAGTATCATTCCTCCTCCCCCATCTCTTCCCCCACCCCCTCCCCCTCAACTGCAGGAGTTGATAAACAAACACACACACACAAAAAAAAAAAAAAAAAAAAAAAAAAAAAAATATATATATATATATATATATATATATATATATATATATATAGATATAGATATAGATATTATCTATATATATTATGCTATTCCTCCAGATTCACATGTCACAGAGATGGTTTAGAGAAAAACAACACAACACAACAACAATTTGAAAACTATGGGGAAGGGGGTGGGGTAGGCTAAAAACAATAATTTTTTAATTTTTATGGAGATTGTAGGACCTTATATAGAATCAGAGAAGAGTTATATCAACTGCTACTGACACGGTTAATTATTTATAATAAAAGATTACAGTTCTCTTAATGAATTCATAATAGTCAGTAAACTAACACACAATAGTCAGTATATAAATATTTGTACATAGTGCCAGTTGCATCTGTCAACCTTTCCATCCATAATTTAATATTATTACTATTATTACACCAAGTGACAATTCTCTGGATACTGAGAAGCAACTTTATTGATCAGCTTCAAGCAAACACTCTCACAACACACAACTTCACTCAACTGCCACCAACCATGTACCACATGCTTGTGGGGGGGGGGGGGGGGGGGGATAGGTCACAAACGTGATTAGGGTTAATTAGTAGCATAAGTCAACACCTTGCATTCCAATCTCCACCACAAGATCTAGGCACGCCAATTGGCTAACACTTGTTACACCTCATCAAATCAGACAGTCTTCCTTCTCTGAGTTCAAAAGCAAGTACAAAAGGAAGTCCTCAGCAGAAGCTGGTAAGCTCTAACTTAAAGTGATATCCTTGCTACCTGAGTGCCTATAGTATTATTGTGTGTGTGTCTGCTGGTGAGTAGCAAACTTGCACACTTTAGCTATTAGCCATCAGAAACTTTGTGCTGTAGCTATACAAGTGACTAGCTTGCCCAGTTGCACTGAGAGTGAAGTAGTGTGATTCCTTTGCTGCTGGCTTTGGTAAATGGCAAAATCACTGATTGGAAGAATTGAGAATGCCACCAAACTATCAAGCCCAAATAAAAAGGAGCAGGTATGAAATTGATAACTATAACTACTATTTGGTTTTCCTATTCCACAAATATAACTTGTGTAGTAGCCATCTCAGTAGCCCACTGTGTGGGACTATGAAATATTGCATAGAGTTGTTATATTTTCTCACCCATACGCCACTGTTGGTGTTAGTGGTGATGAGGGTGTGTGTGTGTGTGGGGGGGGGGGGGGGGGGAAGAATGGTGTTTAGGATTAAGTTGCAGTTAATTGATGTGAAAGTCTCTGTGCCATACCTTAGAACTAGCTAGACCTCACATACATCCAGCTTAGAAGGGATTTGAAAATATATTCTTGGAAGTCCCTTTGAGAGAAAGAGAGAGAAAAAGAGGAGTTATAACGGAATGTCAATCTCACACAGTCATTAATGAATTTATGCTAAGTTCCTTTCATAGCGAGGATGATTGACAATGCCTAAGAAGTTAACGATATGCCTCAAGATTAATGCAAGTGACATAGCACTGATGCAAGAGCGACACTAGATAGAACTTCTGCCTCTTCATAAGTCAGTGTTACATTCTGCATCAGTTAACAAGGACTTGAGTCACACATTGTGAGACAATCATAAGAAAAGATCGACAGCGAATCTTTTTAGCCGCTACATCAACACCTGCAATGCCAACCACAGAGGCAATCAGAGCCACACCCAGTCAACCACGTAACAACAACAATATGTGTGAATAGCAATAGTACAGCTTTGCCCAGCAACACGCCAGCTACAAGAAATTTCATTATTAAAAAAAATAAATAAACACTGGCGTACATTTGTGTTGTGACTCTGGAATGCTTTCAATTCCTCACACTCAAACATTCCACTAGACTAAACCTGGATTTGGGGGGGGGGGTTAAAATAATCTCACCACAACATTAGCAGTTGGATGCTCCCACTAGAAAAAGGCTTCCGACAAAACCTTACTTCCAGATTAGTGAGAATAACTGAAACATACCCAATAACTGATTTTACTCAAGGAAGTCTTAGAAGGACTATTAGTAGTAGGTTTGGAATAATCACAGTGGCTGTGATTTTGGTCAGTCACACAGACCATTGCCTGCTAAACGCATCATTAGCATCAGTAGTCCTTATAAGACAGCATAGTCTTGTGGTATCATATAGCAAATAGATCCCTAGAAAAACAATGCTGTTGTTATTGCCTCTGGGATGGTGTGTGATTAATCTGACTTGGCAGTGGATGGTTCAGTGTTGATCATCTCTATGAGCCAGTCTTGGGATTGCAAGGCAAAGCCACTAAGATCAACACAGAACTAACAGCCACAACAACAACTACACCTACATGCCACTCCCCCATCTCATATACAACACTCCTGCCTGAGCCCAAACAAGGATCTGGAAATTAGAAGAAGCACAATAGCAGTGACAATTGCCTGTGGAACCGACTGCCTGCCTACTGACCTGTGAGAACAATATGTCAGACATAGTCATGTGTTCACACTTGGCAGACGGTAATTATGTTACACGTTTGGTTATAGGTTCAAGAGGTCAAGGAGTTAACATGCCAAGTTTGGTCATATAACATTTGGGGAATTAGAAGATAAGCATGAAGCAGCTACTTATTAACAACCCAAGTCCTTCCTCTCTGCCATGTTGTGTCCTAGCCCTAATGTGTGTCCTAGCCTATCTTTTAAGTGTGCCCTGGCTCTAATGTGTGCCACAGTTCTCTCTCAAGTGTGCCCTAACCCTTTCTCTTATGTGTGCCCTAACCCTAGCCCTTATGTGTGTCCTAGCCCTCTCATGTGTGTACTACTGTATTGCTGCAAGGGAAATAGTCTGCACAGAGGCACTAAACTTTGACTGAAGATATCCAATAAAATATATAATTAAATTATGTATGAGTGTAGTATGTTGTAATAACACCTCCACCATGACCTTTCCCTTTCTGACCACACCCCTAGACACATCCACATAATCCCTCTCTCCCTAATCACACACCTACTATAAACTCTCCCCACCTAAACTGCCCAGCCACTTGATCAAATATACTTAATGTCCATGGGGTTCTGGACAGGAAAATCTGAAGCAAAAGGGGGGAGATGATCCATTAAAAAAAATTAATAAAAAAAATAATAAATAAAAATAAATAAAAAAAAACCTTTCCTAAGTAAATGTTGGAAAGAAAATGGCTGTTCTGAAATGAATTGTGGTGTCTTTCTGAATGTGATCATCTCAAATAAATTTTCTTTTCTTGAAATTTTTTCCTTATGTGCATAACGTTAAACAAAAAAAAAACCTCAAGAAATATTAAGTAGCATGTCTTTGGGTGAGATCTGAAGACAAAGTCAATTAAGAGGGAAGTAGTCAAGTCAGTTATATAACTGCTCAGCTGCCAATTTAGGAAATGATTGATTTTGTGATAATGTATATCATCATGAATCCTGAGTGTCACTGAATTTTATTCATATATTTCTCTATTTTTGTTGTTGTTATATCATACTACAATGCCATTAGAGTAAGAAGTGGTAGAGGAATGAGAGAGGTCAGAGTGCAGGGGGATGGAGGGTATAAATTCTGTCCATTTGCCAAAGCAGTGATAAGGCTAGTAAGAGCAATAGCACAGTTTTAAAAAAATCTTTTTTTTTTCTTTTTTTTTTTAAACAAGAGATATAAAAGTTTCTAGCTGTAGCATCGCCTGTAGAAAAGAACAGCTAAAAATGTTTGAGGGCTCTCCAACACCCGAATCATACAGAACTCACAAAACTTATTAATTAACAACAACAGGTAAGATCAGCAGAGCCAAAAACTAACAAAGTAATGTTTACAACATGAGGTCAATAGTGCAGTCAGTGAGAGTACCAGTAAATCACACAAGCTGAATCATCAGCTTTTTCCTAGCCAAGAAAAGCACACCTGCTCTTTTTTTTCTTTCTTTTTTTATTATTGCTGGTGTTAATTGAGTGTTAATTGTGCCACAAAAAAAAAAAAAAAAAAAAAAAAAAAAATATTTAAGTCGTTGCAAAAGAAGTGAAGGCGAAGAGAGAGGGGTGTCACCCCAGGATACTCCATGTAAGTCAATAACTAGTGAGAACCAAGATGTCCATGAAACAGAATTACTGAGAGTGAAGTAAACAGTGTAACAATGTATTATCTGGCTAGATATCCAATTAGGGTCAGGTTAGCAATAGAGTAATGGAACTAACCACATTTATATATCTAAATGAAGCACACCTGACAAGAATACTATAGAGTATCATGTACCAGTAGCCCTTGTGTATGAATCCATATCATCACATGTTTGTACCTAATAGGAACAAATACACTCAATTATGTATAAGCAGAGTCTTCACTAATTGCCCAACCAATTATTGACCCTTGCAGTTCTAAATAGGGTCCATAGCAAGTTAAGTGGAGCTTTCATTAACTGCCCAACCAATTATTGACCATTGCAGTTCTAAACAGTGCCCACTAGCAAGTTAAGTGGAACCTTCGCTAACTGCCCAACCAGTTATTGACCCTAGCAGTTCTAAACAGTGCCCACTAGCAAGTTAAGTGGAGTCTTCACTAACTGCCAACCAATTATTGACCCTTGCAGTTCCAAAGTACTCACAAACTGCCTAACTGATTACTGACCCTTATAATTCCAAATAGTGCCCAACCAACAACTTGACCCAACCCCCTCCCCCGTTTATCCTTTGCAGATCATAGAAATGAACAACAACAATACTCTCCACAAAGCCGGCATCAACAAATCTATGTACGACTTCATCGGAAAGGTTCCGGATGAACTGGTCTGCAAGATATGCAAGAAAGTGCTGGAAGATCCTCGCCAGGTTGTATGCTGCGGTGGCCATTTCTGCCAGTTATGCATCGAGAAATGCATCAGCCAGAACTACACGTGCCCCACGTGCAAGACACGAAGCTTCAACCACTTCCGCGATGTGCATTTTGAGCAGAGGGTGAACAGTCTTCGTATCCACTGCCCCCATCACAAGAAAGGCTGCAAGTGGACCGGTGAGATCAACAGCATGAAATCCCACCTGACGGGAAACCCCGGGTGTGGTCACGCCATCAGCCCATGCCCCAACAAGTGTGGCCACTCCCTCCCTCGCAAGGACATACGCGAGCACCTCAGCAAGCAGTGCCAATACCGCAAGGTCCGATGCCAGTACTGCGGCTACGAAGACACCTTGGTAGCCGTCACCAATGAGCACTACAAGGTCTGTGTCAACTTACCTGTCAAGTGCCCACACAACTGCGGCGTCAAAGGGATAAGGCGCTCCGAGCTGGAGAAGCACGAAGAAGGGTGCCAGTTGAGGCCCATCATGTGTCCCTTTAACGAAGTTGGTTGCAACATCAGGCCACTCCAGAAGGACCTTCCACACCACTTGGCGTCCAACTCCCCAGCACACATCAAGATGATGACCGAGTCTCTCGACGGTCTCCAGAGTAGAGTGGAGACGGCGGAAAACGAACTTGAAGAGAAAACGGAGGAACTGGAGCAGCTGCAGCAACTGGAGGAGTCGAACCGCTGCGTGGCTGGGAAGAAACTGTCGGCAATCGCAGGGAATGTTGACGAGCTTCTCAGATCGTGCACAGAGGAGCAGCAAGTAGCGCTGCAGTCCATTCGCTCGCTGGCAGACGAAAGTTACCACCTCAAAGTGATCGACCAGCCTATTATTTTCCAGATGATCAACTATTCAGAGTTCAAACGCACGAACAAGGTCTGGTACAGCCCACCCTTCTATGTGGCTGATGGATACAAAATGTGTCTGGCCGTGCATGCCAACGGAAATGGGCTGGGCCATGGAATGTTTGTCTCCATCTCCCTCTGCCTCATGCAAGGTGAGTTTGATGACGAGCTGAACTGGCCCATCGAGATCCCGTTCCACCTCATCATAGAGAGCATATGCAGCGAAGATTTTACTGACAGTGATCCTCCTGCCCTCCCCAAGACTTACATGTACTTCCACTCTGATGCACCCCAGGACAGGGTGAATGACGGACTCCTAGTCGAGGCGAGGAAATGTGAAAACTTTGTGACGCACGAGCAAACGGAAAACATGCTCTTGTACTTTGACGCCATCTCTTTTCAAGTCACTGCCGAGTCTGAATTCCTGTAAAGGTTCCTGAGGGCACGCATGCATGCACACAGCAAACATCACCAGCTTATCCCTTCGACCTGTCTTGTCTGGAGGACTAGTCCGTCACAAAGAGAGAAACAGGACTTTACTAGTGTATAACTCATTATTTACCACCATGACTGAAGCATATATTAAACATGTTAGAGAAATATTGTTATGGCCAATGTATAACATAAGATTTACTGGATCTTCTACATTTAGAGGTCATTACCACAGCAACAGACCACCAATTTTTAGTGACTATTGCATATGCCCTTTCTTTCACTCTTTGCAGCACTCATCATACTGTCATTAACAAAAAAAAATGCTATGATATAAGCTCCTCCCATCCCTCTCGGGGATCCAATGACTTTAATGACCCCAGGATCAGAGAGATAAATGCCAGTAATAATAAACTTCACACACACATTTATCTGACCCCATTGCACCCTAGGATATGCACACACACACACACACACACACACACACACACACACACACACACACACACACACACACACACACACACACACACACCACTAGGACAACCTACCACGTAATTCTGCACCAATTCCTCATACGACTGCTGCTTCGGTTCTCTCTTGTCGCCGCTTAGCTCATCCAAAGCTACCGGAGGGAATATATGGGTGGGGAAAAGGATAGAGTTAATATCACACACACTACAAGAGGTTAATGGGGTTGCATTAATATCACACCCTTCAAGGAGATAAGGTGGTTGCATTAATATCTTACACCTATAGTGGTTAATGGGGTTGCATTAATATCACACACCCCAAGGGGGTAAAGGTGCTGCATTAATATCACACACCCCAAGGGGGTAAAGGTGCTGCATAAATATCACACACAATATACATTAGTATAACAGATGCACACAATAATAATGCAACACCGCATCTATACAATCAGAAAAGATTTGGTCTTATTAAAACAGTGTAGAGTGTGGTTGTTAAGAAACTAATGGTGATGTTTTGAATGCTGATAAATGTGTAACACACTTGCACAGTATTCTATATGCTGCACACCACATAACTCTACACAGGCTTGTAGTTGGGATGAGTTATATGCCAACACTTCAGCTCTTTCCAATGTCTGTATTATCTACCCTAGCCATAGTCTTCAATCATACAGTACAATCACAGGGAAGAAGCAACAGCAAGGTCCACCATCATCGCATCCTGCCTTATGCTATACACATACTCACTCCAGCAGCCATTGAAGCCAGCATTGTTCTAGACCAGTGATCACTTGAGAGCATGGCCACTGACTAGGTACATGCATGCACTGCTAGAGCAAGCATTGGGCCTGGAGGATCTGTTCCAGAGGGCATCAGTGACAGATAGTTAAGAGGGAAACTGAAGCTGTGTGCAATGAACAATTTGGCATGCGGTCTCCAGTTTTAATATAATGACAAAATTTCTTAGCAGATACAACTTGTGGTGGAATTGATTTTTAGGGGGGGGGGGGGGGGGGAGAGAAGGACCATTTGATGGACCCAAAGGCATTACCCTGAACATTTAATAAATATTAGTGTAGTGGTTTGGGAGGAGGTATTTTTACACACACCACAACACAACACACACACGCCCATGCTCTCGTGCACATGCACACACACACACTCACACATACCCATGCCCACACACAAACGTTCACTCGTGTGCAAATGCACGCTCACACAAAAATCAAATTATAGTAAGATTACTATTGTTGTCATGATTATCAGAACAACAACAAACCACATAACAGACAAACCAACAGGAATGAACAATAACCTTTAACAACAAACAAACAAAACAAATATCCCTACCATACCCATAGGCTCCACCCCCTGGAAGGTGGACCTCAGTCCAGCCATGGCAGCAAGTTGGTCCTGCTGGTCGTTGCCACCACAAGCACCTGCATCGGGGTAGCTGTCCAACACTCCCTGCAACTCTGTCTCCATGTCAGCCACTAGACCCAGGTCATCTCCTCCTCCTCCTCCTTGTTCCTCCATGTCTGAGTAGCCTACGTACAATCCAGTGGGACGAGCAAAAAGAAAGAGTTCATTACATGCTATGAGCTGAGTTCTTATGCATACATAACTCCATGCATGCATGCACACACAAATATGTACATATAAGACAACAACTTGGTCAGATATTTTCTCCTAAATGACGTCAGTGCACTGATATAACTAACAGCTTAAAAAAAGATTAAAAAAATAGAAAAATTTTCATTCATAGAAATTTCTCATATATTGAATTTCAAGCCAATGATTGCAACAATGTCAATGATCAGGGTTGTTGTTTTGATAATGTAATCAATACACCAGGGAGACATGTACACTGCGCCTATATCATATTACTCTGTGTTACAGTGTTGTGTAGAGGTAGAAAGAGATAGTTCTTCGGTAGCCAGACTCAAGACAGATTCCATAACCAACATAAGCACTAGCCTAACCCTGACAAATTCTGTAGATTTCATATATTTGCTCTAGTCACACACATACACAAACACACATTCCTGCTTAGAGTTGATTGAGACAAGAGTCCAAATCTTTCCTAGACATGCTCTTTAAAACTCCCTACTTTTACAAGTACTGCTGAAAATGGCTGCCACTGAATAGACAGAACTGTGAAGGGAGTGTCACATAACCACTTCGTCCAACAACCCTACATTTGCTTCACTATGACCCCCAGTGACCTAACACATGAGAATTACACCTGTTGAACTAATCAACACAAGTGAAGTCTCCATGGTTACCAGGCTTAAAGTGCACCAACTAGTTTGGCACTCATGCTCTCAAGTATATAAGGTACAAGAGTACAGAAACCCCACCTGCCCTATAACATAGAACCAACAAAGTGACCTGCTTCTTTCCCCTAGGCACTATTTCTTTCCTCTAGGCACTATTTCTTTTTGCCAATAAAATTAAATTAAACTAATCACACTAAATAATTTATCTAGCCACCCATTATAGACAATTTTCTCTGTACCTCCCAGTGGCTGGTAGTCCTCCACATTGTCTTGTTCTGTTACCTCTTCCATTACCGCCTGCTGTTCCAAATAGAGCACATTCACTTTTCGAAGGTTTACCTGTAGCAAAAACGCAATCACAAGTCATTACGTCATCAAGCAACACCAGTTATTGCATCATCTGGCAACACAGCCCGTTAACTTAACTGTACCAGCAATGTATCCTTGAGCGATAACATCACTAGGAAAGAAGACTTTTAAAATAAAAAATAGCCCAAAGAAGACTGTTTAAGCACCACAACACATCATCCAGCCCACAAGTAGGAAAATACATTCAAAAATAGCTCCCTGGCTAAGGAAAGGATACAAACAAGTTTTACATAAACTTCGCTATGTCTAATATTGTAAACAACCTTTAGAGCTTATCTCAGGAGCTATAATTGTAAACAGCCTGTAGAGGTAATCTTACTGCATAGACCCCCCCCCCCCCCCCCCCCCCCCATCCATTGAAAACAAAAATAAGAGGAAATAGCAGAATTTATGCACAAAAACATTACAGCTGTTGGTCCTCTTATTCTGCTGAGGGATATAAAAAGTGAAATTACTGCATGAAACTATGTAGAATAATAGAAACTTAATACCATAACCATTGACTAGTAGTACTAAGCCTCCACCAGCATACAAACCACCAAAGGTTGAGGAGCACTTCTAATTTTATCTACAGGACCAATACATGCCCTAATTAATAAAGATGACTCTCATAGAGTTCTGAGTTAGTTTAATGGTCTTGAAGGACTCCTGAGTGGACTTTTAAGAGCAAGGAAAATTAGTTCTGAAGATACAATAGCCAATTATGCTGCTTAAATCAGGATCTCTTTAGTTTCAAGGATCTCTTCAAAATGGAGGATATCTACCAAAGCATCATAAAAAGTCCTTTACAAAGTGGCCCAGAGCTCCGATCTGAATAGTGTTGTAGGAAACCTTCCATCCTAGTGATTCCAAATCAGATGTTAAGATGGTTATATTCAGTCTTCTTATGTCTTCTTTTTCTTGCTTGAGAGAGACAATCTTATATTTTGATGTTATTTACTGGTATGAATGTTTTGTCCACACATAGATACAGCACACATGTCCAAAATGTCTTAAAATCAAATATGAAAAGGAAAGTGTATCAAAATTTCACTTTGAAATGGAATTCAATATATTATGAAAAGGAAAATTCAATTTTCTGAAATGGAATCTCAGGGGGTCAAACCATGTAACAGTAACAAAGAAAAATGCAGGCAACTGGACTATTAGTAACACAATGAACAAAACACCAACAACAACAGGCCCTCCTTTAACATGCCAACAAAAGCCACGACAATTCAGAACTCACCAATTTCAAGTTGACTTGTTTCTTCCTCTGCATCCTCCTCTTCACTTCTGCCCAATAATAGCCTTCAAACTCTACACAACAAACGAACAGACAATAAAAGCCTTCAATAATAGCCTAAAGGTGTGTGGTTACAGGCCCATAACATGAGCATGGGCAACTGTATGTAGTAGAGGCAGTATCAGTGATGGGTGTGGTTTAGTCACCACAATCACACAGATACACGAGATCAGAGTTGTGACTAGGTGAGTTTATCTCAGCTGTCTTTTTCTCTCTCACACACCAATGAGAAGTCCAAGAATGGCCAAAAGTGGTTATGCACAGAAAGTAAACACCACAAATCCATATATACTAGTAAGTTAGTATATGAAAGATGTCCCTTTCTTTGATCATTCCTTACCAGATGAGAGTGGTGCCTTCAGCGGGTTCTTGGGGAACATTGACGAACACGAATAAACTAGAAAACAAGAAACATTGAAATTATTGGTAAGTCTACACTCTGTAAATATCAACACAAACTTGAGAACAATTCAAGAGCAGACTCATCCTTTACATTGTGTTAGAGATATTCCTGACTGACTCACACATACCGGCTCTCTGCATGAATGAGGAGAGGGACTCAGTCACCCTGACAGTGCTCGAGCTGTTCTTCCTCTTGCCACCCTTTACCAAGCATGGAAGGATCTTGAAAGTGGTTCCTGCGATAAAGAATGAATGTGAAAACATGCATATTCTATGTATATGTGAGAGTGTGTGTGTGCGCGTGTGTTCATGTGCATGGGTGAGCATGTGGCAGTGCATAGTGTCTGACGTACTTGCTATTAATATAACCATTGAGATCATCAACTGCACCTTCCAAGAAGCAGATGTGTCCAACATGACGCTGCAGTCCTTTTCCCCCACCCACCAATCACCACAAGCTAACTAGTTAGGTCAAGAGCACCTACTCCATGGGACAAGCAGAGTCCAACTAAACAGCTCCATGTCTATGAATAATCATGTCCATGGCAACCAACTAATGGTTGAGAGGCATGACAGACTTTATGCATCTTTGATTGTGTTGTGCTTGGAGAGAGAGAGAGAGAGAGTGTGTGTGTGTGTGTGTGTGTGTGTGTGTGTGTGTGTGTGTGTGTGTGCGCGCGCGCGCGTATGCATGTGCTTGGAGAGAAACATGAATATGAGGATGTCCAGGTGTACCACGACTTTTCCAATGATAGCATATCATATTCCAGCATGTCCAATGCATTTACTTTAGCCTAAACACTAACTTCAACCTTAACCCTAGTGCTAACCTTAACCCTTACCCAAAAGCATCCCTGGCAAACTACACCACCTCAAAGAAGCCTATGGCATGTTATAGCACTTCAGGGCATTATGAATGGAAGAGGAACACAGAACAGTCTTTGGGTTTAAATTCACACGCTAGAAAAATAAACTGATCAACTTTGACAACCTCAACACATTACAGTACAGGCGATCATACTCTCAGACATTCCCATGGAGAGATAGTGTGATAGACAGTGTGATAGATCATAGAAGAGGTCAGACATAATCCAAACACGGTAATGAAATACTCATAGTACTGGATGCTCATAAGATTTAGTATTGATACTGCCAGACTGTTCAACTTTACCTTTCCTGAACGGCTTGTTCTCCGAGTCAGCACCTTTCTCATGTGCATCCAGCAGAGCCCAGGGGTCAGTTGCCTCCTCCTCCTCCTCTTCCTGTAGATGCACTCTCAGGGGGCGACTTCTCTTCTGCAGTGGAATGGAATGTGGTTTTGTTTAGGTGCAAGTCTTGATCCAAGGTATGAATTTATCATTCAGAGACACTCACTTGTCAGACTTAATTCTCTCCATACAGTCAGGAGATCATTGCGAGCTTACTGTGCATTAAATTATTTCATATAACACACATTATTTCACCAAATACACACACAAGCATGCTCATGCATGCACCCACACACGCACGCACGCAACGCCATAACAGTTAATTTATTACTTTCTGAGAGTTCAGATATCAAGATATTATAAGAATATGCGGAAACTATATTTTATGCAGGAATCCACTTCCAAGCACAACTCCACTCCCCCCCCCCCCCCCCCCCCCCCCACAGGAGAGGGCAGTAAACTAAGGTTCTCTAGACACACTCCGAAGGCCTGCCACATGCAAAGTATTCCATAGAGACTGTTGCTAAAATCAAATCTTGCTTCTGGAGTACAAGGCAATCAATAGAGCGCCGTTTCTGGGAACATCCCTCCAAAAGGGTCAGGAGGTATTTAAGACCGGCCACCACAACTATCAGGAACAATAGCTTCAACAAAAAAAAATCATCTTCAATACCTACCACTGCAGCAGTTGTGCTCACCCACCATCTTAATGACAATAGACGGGTCTATTATGAATGTACATACAAGGCTACTCAAATTAAGACTCACCTACCTATCATGTCCAGTAATTAGATCAAGTAATATTGAAGTATTGAAAAAATAATATATGAGAGTATTTTAGAACCAATACAGAGCACACAGGGATGAAGAACATCCACAGGTGACCATTTGCTGTCATATGTAATTATTTACGTTTGACTCAATGTCGTGCGATGAGAGGTTGTGTTTCTCCCTTTCGTCCTCTCCTCCACCCCCACCATCGTCACTGTTGCCACCACCATCATCTCCATTGACGTCATCAAATAGATGTGCATCTAGACAATAACAAAAAAAAGTACACCACATAAAAAAAAGAGGATGGATCATTGTTGTACTACATTAGGCTGCTTCACAACACAAACAACGCTCAAACACTGTGCAACAGATGATAGGCTCTTCATTGCTTTGAAGGGGAAGAGCTGATGGGCTCCCACAGGGCAACAAGCACACACACCAATCACAGTACTGACTCTATACTGGATTGACCTATTCATAAAGATGAATGGCACCATACCACGGGGGGGGGGAACAAAAAAAAAAAAAAAAAAAAAAAAAAAAAAAAAAAAAAAAAAAAAAAAAAAAAAAACTGACGATCCTTTACCAAAAACCTTACTCCCAACCCAACCCCCCCCCCCAAATACAGGATCTATGCAGTACAATGATTGGTGTATCTGATTAGAACTGGTAAAGGGTCATCCTGCTTGTGGTTTATGTGTGCGTAGTCTTGTTTCTTGTATTTTCGTCATGGATCAATACAATAGAGTCATTTCTAACAAGTCACTCTGTCCAATGTACTCCACCAAGTCAGGACATAGAACAGTTGATTATTTCTACCGTAAAAGCTTCAAACAGGTTCCCACCACACTGTGGCCAGAGGCAACACCACCCAACACTTGCTGGAATAATGTTGGTATATATTTAAGCATTTTAGAAAATGGATGCCTAACATTGTATAACAAAATTTTTAAGAATTCTTGCTTGCTTGAACCTTCTGCCTCTGCCACTGAGTACATGCCCACAACATTCCAGAAATAATTAGAAGACCAATTGGAATCAGATAATTAGTATTCAGAAAATCCTATACCTTTCCCTCCTTCCCTATCTTTTGCTAAGGTAGGCAGGCAAATGTTTCAGCTATTGTCTCTACAATTTAAGACATTTCAATAAAGTGGACTACAATATTTGTTTATTGAGCTGATACACTTGTAACCAAGTGAAAGAGGGGTATATTCTGTCCATAATGTCCCCAACAGAGCAAGAATGAGTAGTGTATCGTATTTTGGCTTCTATCATGATCTAACAGAATGGCAGTTGATTGTCAAGAAGATTCCAAACCTGTTACTATCTTAAACTCAAATATATTTACTTACTGTCAGAGACACAGACATCAATTTTAACCCCCCCCCCCCATGTAATAAAGTTCTAACCTTCTTCTTGCAGCAGTGAAGGAGCATTGGGACCACCAACCAACTCTGCAAAGAATCAGTCAAGAACACCATTGTCCATGAAGACTGACATGACAACAGTGGAGAAGAAATTGGTTAATGACCTCGCTAGTGTGGAACGAACCTTGGGCATTATTTAGAGAATTGTTGCAGTCCGTGTTGATGAGCTTTTCACAGTTTGTGTCCCTGATACCTAGCATGAGGTGGTTGACTGGCTCGAGGAGGAGAGCCCCAGAGCTGTGCACCACACATGTGTTCATCTACACGACAATAACATTACATGAAACACCTTCATACTGCAATAAACAGTACATGCAGCTGCAATACACATAATACTTACCATGAAGTCCACTCGACTGCCGAGCACTTCACCTCCTCGACTACAAGAATAAGTGAACAAATCAATTTTAGCATACACACACACACACACACATACACACACACACACACACACACACACACACACACACACACACACACACACACACACACACACACACACACACACACAATCACAGCATAGTTAATTTTGTTAGCAATATAGAGTTAGTGTGATTCAACAGTAATGTATGCGAGCCTGTGTCATAGGTGGTCAGCAATTTAGGGGTTATTACTATATGGACAAGGTGTGGTCTAAATTTTTACAAGAAATACAACATTTGGCATCCAAAAAAAAACATTTTTCAAAAAATGTTTCCTTCTTGGAGATATTATGTGCAATTTTTTTTGTTTAAATAAGTACTTTCCACATTGTAGAAAGGTAAAGCATGTAATCAGGCAACATACCTCAGTAGAGAAGCACTGTTGACCCTTTCCGTATCCTGAAGTGGAATGAGTGAGAGTGGAGTCCGGGGGACAGTATTGGTATGCTAGATAGTGAGGGAAGAGAGAGAAGGGAGAGAGAGAGGGAAGTGATGATCACAATGATTATATCATCGTAATAGCAAGTTTTATAGTTCACTATGGCATCAGACACACTGAATTAAAACACAGTATACAATATGTGGGCGGTGGGGAGGGTAAGTAGATGGGTGGGTGGGTGGGTGGGTGGGTAGGTAGGTAGGTAGGTAGGTAGGTAGGTAGGTAGGTAGGTAGGTAGGTAGGTAGGTAGGTAGGAAGGAATGTAAATAGGTAGGTATGCAGATAGATAGATAGATAGATAGATAGTTAGGATGATAAGTATGTACATATATGCATGTACATGCACACGCACCTTTCTGGCCTGCACTCTGTCATCCATGTCAATATTCGTGGCCTCCACCATATCCAGCGTCAGAAACTAATCAACAAGACAACAGAAACAACAACTTCATGAATATGGACAAGCAAGTGCCTGATTTTTAGAGTAATTCGATATTACGCAAGAATGCTTGCATAATTGGACAAAACTGTCATGTAGAATATGTTGCATAAATTAACATGGTTTCATTTTAAAAACTTGCTTGGAGGGAAGGGGGAATACAAAGTAGGAACTTCTTAGGGGGAGCTACTATAAAATAGTATTTATATTGAGGGAGGAGGAGCTTAGTCGCCCCCCTCTCCTGGTAAATGGAACCCTGACTAGCATATAATGTGAAGCAGAGATATGTGCAATGTGCGTGTATGGGAGGGGGAGGGGTTAAAACCTTCTAGACACTATCTAACTGAACTTGCCTCTTCACTCTTTTGGGCGAAAGAGACATCCTGGTCATTGCCTTGGACATCCACAGAAGATGACTGCGCCATTTTCCTTATAGACACAGATATGTAGTATAACACACAACACATGTATTTTATGTATGTAATACTATTCTAGAGTATAATGTACACAACACAATAGAGAGCAATTAGTAAGCAAAGAAACTTATGAAAGAACTAGTCAAAGATAAAAGACAAACAAGAACACTACATGAGTGACTGTATGAAGGAAAGCTGTATACGGCTTTTCCTGTGGGGAGAAAATCTGGTCTTGGTCCCAGACTCATTTATTCACAGCACTGGATGTATTGCATCACCAGCACGCAAATAAAGTGAGTCTGGTGACTTGCCTGTGCATTCTGTGTTCCTTAGGCATCCATGGAATGCAACCATAAAAGCCACATCCACTCATTTGGTTAACCAGAACTACATATTCATGAAGTCTTATGTTTTGTGTGTAAATATAGCACCAGGTACTGGGGATGGTGGCTGAAACATTCAGCCACTTTGAAAAATTTTATAACCTTGGCGGTAGGTGTGGTTGTTTTAAAACCCCGTTATAAAATTATTTTGGTCTGCGCTGGAATGTGGGCGCAAGAACACGGAATGCACAGGCAAGTCACCAGACCCACTTTATTTGTGTGCTGGTGATGCAATACAGCCAGTGCTGTGAATAAAGGGGACTGGAACCGAGACTAGGAGGAATCACTGTCAATACTAATGCACTATATTATTAACCACCCCTCCCCCTCCATATGTAAAAATCACTTATCACTCCCATCTTCTCACGATAATCATATCACAGCTACCACAATCTCACTACAATGGACCCCTCCCTTCTCTCAGCTGAACCCCATGGTGAGGAAATGTCTTACTTCTTGCTTGATATGAGGTCCAACGTTTGGTAGACCAGGGTGTACAGATACTCCACCTACATATACACACACTCTCTCTCATTCAAACACAAGCATACAGGCCAGAAGAACAGGCACCCCACCTCACACCCACTAATAGGTCGTGATCCACAAGGACCAGTGGATCATCAGGCAATACTGTGCGCCCGATTTGCATTAATTGTAGGAGTAAAGCTCAAGGGTAACACAGTGTGTGCTCTTCCCTAATATTTGAAATTTAAATTGCCTCTTAGAAGAGACCCTGGACATAACCTAGCATTATAAATCACTCCAATTATGACTAAAGTCTATTCACATTTACTTTGTCAGCCGAAGAAAATGCCTGCATGCATAGCTATCAGCTCATGCTGCAGATTACAGGTTTTTGTAGGATATTATCCACCAACAGAATGCAAGGCCAAACAGTGCCTATTGATTACAGTGAATACAATCTGACTCCTCAACCCTCTGTTCCCCTACCCCTCCTTCCCCAAGCCACCCATTCCCCTCCCCCAACTCTCCCTCTCCCTCCCCCAACCATTCCATCTCCCTTACCCTCCCTCCCAACCTTCCTTTCCCTCCTCCTAATCCATCCTTACTCCACCCCTCCCCCCTTCCCGAGCCATTCCTCTCCCCCAATCCCCCCCCCCCCCCCCCCACATGCTGAGCAGTATAGAGGAAAGGAATAAACAACAAAAATGTGAGACAATAAACTTACCTTCTTACTGTATACACAGGTGGAACCTTGAATAAGAAGTGCTGCTTCAGCAAAATTCATGGTGGAGTTCTGCCCGTCAAATGTGATGGTAATCTGCTCGATCTGTAGACAGACGTATTGACCAGTTGAAGGTCAACAACATCAGTGTTAAATTAGGTTAAGCCATGAACACAGATCAACACAATCAGTCAGCATAATAAACATTTAGGCATGAGTAATACTGACCCAGTCTCTAGCACAAATGAGCATTTTAACTCCTGTTCACCGTAATCAAAAGAATTTTTGTTAGACAGGATCTTTCAGTTTCCTTTAGAGTAGGAGAGTGAGGATGAAATGTTCAGTAAAATGGGTGCACATATATTTTAAGCCCCCCCCCCCCCCCCAAAAAAAAAAAAAAAAAAAAAAAAAAAGTGATTTTCAGCTAAGAAATGAAAGGGAGAGGGAGAAATGGACTTGCAGAAAATGAAATTTACCCTCATTATGAGGATAAAACACGTTATTTCCAGCTAAGCTTACACATTGATGATAAAAAAAGTTTCTATAATGGTTTTTTGAGGAGTGAAAAATTTAGCAAGAATATCTTCAAGCACAAAACTCTGGAAAGCATGTTTGTTGGACAACTGGTGCCTTAATTATTACAAGCAAAGCTGCAAGTACCTCAGTAATAATTAATTAAATTGGAGGGCTCTACCATTTTCATCAGCACAGAAACATGCTCACTACAAAATAAGATAAATGTAAAAAGTTGAACAGTTTGTTTGTTTGTTTTTACTGAAATCACATCAACGAAGTAATACATACTTACTACCCAGCATCACAAACTTGTTAGACTATAACATGGTGTGACATGCTGTTACCTCGTCCAGGTATTCTTCTAACTGCGAAGCCACATCAATGTCCCAGTTCTTGGTTAGATCTTTGATTGGTTGGAGGAGGTGACAAAATCTGGCCGAGAGCTCACTGACTTCTTGCGACATCTTACAAATAATAACCTATATATGTGTACTGTATGAATAAGCATGCATTGTACTATATAAGTATAGTGTATGTATGGTGCATATACATGATCATGTCCATTAACCACAGTGCTAACTCTTTTTTACTCATAATTAGCAGTGTCCCCCACCCCCACCCCACCCAAGTCCCAGGAGTGAAATCATCAAATTGGTCTAATTTAAACTTTGTAGAGTATTTCTTTAAAAAATTAAGATGATAAAAAAGCAACGAAAAAATCATTGCATCATGACTTTATTAGCTGATTACTTCAACCAAAAAGCTTCAAGGTAATTCACGATACGTGCCTATAACAATCTCATACAGTGTTCCCTATTTCCTCACTGGGAATAAAAATGGCATCCATAATCATTTTCCTTTGGAAATCTATGTACTCCTTGTGCCACGCTGAAAGTAATTATATTCAGCAGCTATGGTTTGTAAATATTCCACAAGGCAGACGGCGCACCTCAATGCTGTCACATGAGACATCTTTACACTGAGGGACTTGCATTGTGTCATATATACTCAGCCACTCCCCTTGATGATATTGGTATCATGGTCTGTATCAAATGGCTTGTCATGGTTGAGCACACGCTGATAGACATCACACAGCAGCACACAGCATCACACTGTCTATGAATCTTGGAACATACACAATGAAGATAATAAACTTCTCAAGGGACTTCGGACAAATGGCAAACTATTTGAGGTTCAGTGTATCATCCAGATTAGTCAGTCTTTCATGCTGCCAACAGGTGAAGAATACATAGCAATAACAGTGTCTTGTTAATAGCAGTGGCTGTTAATAACACTCAGCTTGCTTCCTGTACAAGACCACTACCATGTTCTCCAGCTACTGTCCCAAGACTATGCGCAAAAATATATATCAGTTTTTTCTGACTAGTGGTCATCATTTAGCCTTCTTTTTTTTTTTTTTGGAATTTTACAGATAGACAGGCAAAGCGCTACAAGAGCTTGATGAATGATAGGATATTGTGAAAGTGATTAAGATGGCAACCAGCTTGATGAATGATAGGATATTGTGAAAGTGATTAAGATGGCAACCAGCTTGATGAATGATAGGATATTGTGAAAGTGATTAAGATGGCAACCAGCTTGATGAATGATAGGATATTGTGGAAGTGATTAAGATGGCAACCAGCTCGATGAATGATAGGATATTGTGAAAGTGATTAAGATGGCAACCAGCTTGATGAATGATAGGATATTGTGAAAGTGATTAAGATGGCAACCAGCTTGATGAATGATAGGATATTGTGGAAGTGATTAAGATGGCAACCAGCTCGATGAATGATAGGATATTGTGAAAGTGATTAAGATGGCAACCAGCTTGATGAATGATAGGATATTGTGAAAGTGATTAAGATGGCAACCAGCTTGATGAATGATAGGATATTGTGAAAGTGATTAAGATGGCAACCAGCTTGATGAATGATAGGATATTGTGAAAGTGATTAAGATGGCAACCAGCTTGATGAATGATAGGATATTGTGAAAGTGATTAAGATGGCAACCAGCTCGATGAATGATAGGATATTGTGAAAGTGATTAAGATGGCAACCAGCTCGATGAATGATAGGATATTGTGAAAGTGATTAAGATGGCAACCAGCTTGATGAATGATAGGAGCTTGATGAATGATAGGATATTGTGAAAGTGATTAAGATGGCAACCAGCTTGATGAATGATAGGATATTGTGAAAGTGATTAAGATGGCAACCAGCTTGATGAATGATAGGATATTGTGAAAGTGATTAAGATGGCAACCAGCTTGATGAATGATAGGATATTGTGGAAGTGATTAAGATGGCAACCAGCTCGATGAATGATAGGATATTGTGAAAGTGATTAAGATGGCAACCAGCTTGATGAATGATAGGATATTGTGAAAGTGATTAAGATGGCAACCAGCTTGATGAATGATAGGATATTGTGGAAGTGATTAAGATGGCAACCAGCTCGATGAATGATAGGATATTGTGAAAGTGATTAAGATGGCAACCAGCTTGATGAATGATAGGATATTGTGAAAGTGATTAAGATGGCAACCAGCTTGATGAATGATAGGATATTGTGAAAGTGATTAAGATGGCAACCAGCTTGATGAATGATAGGATATTGTGAAAGTGATTAAGATGGCAACCAGCTTGATGAATGATAGGATATTGTGAAAGTGATTAAGATGGCAACCAGCTCGATGAATGATAGGATATTGTGAAAGTGATTAAGATGGCAACCAGCTCGATGAATGATAGGATATTGTGAAAGTGATTAAGATGGCAACCAGCTTGATGAATGATAGGATATTGTGAAAGTGATTAAGATGGCAACCAGCTCGATGAATGATAGGATATTGTGAAAGTGATTAAGATGGCAACCAGCTTGATGAATGATAGGATATTGTGAGAGTGATTAAGATGGCAACCAGCTTGCACAGAATGTGGTGAGCTGCAACTCTAGTCTTATGAACACTAACCACTGTCACCAACACAAATCCTTGTCTTAGATAGGGTTCTGACAAAGCTTTGCCCAGTTGGTGCACTAGACACCTCTAATCAACAAATAAGCTCACATCTGGGAAAGCCTTTTATTTTATTTTTGTTGAACATTGTTGGATTTGTTGTTGTCCCCCCAACAATGTTAATTGATTATGTTACAAGAAATGAAGGGGATAAAATTGAAATGTTTCAGCTGTGTAGCTGGATATCTGCAATCCCACTTCTTTTCTTATTCATATCAAAAATTTGCATTCAGGCACACAACCCAGAGACACATTCATGCAGCACACAGTTTAACAGAGCACTACACTAGACCAAAAGCTCATTAAATTCGTCCATGAAATTGCAAGAGGAAGGAAAAAATAAATGACTCTAGGCTATTTAAAATCAGGTTTGCTCCCACGCAGAATTAGAGTTCAGTTCAATAATAGAGCAACCCTACACACAAACCTTTCAGCAAGTCTTCCTATAATCAAGTGTCCCTCTCGCCCAATATTGCTATAGATATTTTGCAGCTCTGGTCTCAAGCCACCAGCGTCAGCATTTTTCTTTTTACCCGCCAAGGAAGTGACCTCCGACCTCTGCCCAGGAAAATTTCGGAGTCACTGGAGTGGAAGGAGTGCTTGGCATAGATAATAATGAAAACCTAAAAATAATGGTTGCCATATTGGCCATTTAATGCTCAATTTGACTATATTTTTTGGCAATTTGAAATGACATTGGCCATAAAAAATATGGGTTGGCATTTTCTTAATCTTGCTACAGGTATTAAGGTAAGGAAGGGTACTAGTATTGGGTGAAGGCTGAAAGTATTTTCCTATTGGTGGGTCCATGGTACACTCTGAAAAATATATATTACTAGTAGCATATACCCTGTATTGCCCTGTATTGCCCTGTCTATGACAACATGAATTAAAGAAGCTACTCATATTTCGAACTGGTTGATCCTTTAATTAGCTTTTGGTAGCCAAAACAACTAAATGTGGGTGTATTTACAACCTAACCACACCTATTAACACACTTATATGCGGTTAATACACTCACTCTGTTACTTGGAGACCACATGCTAAATTTCAGCATGGTTGGTCCTTAAATAGGTATTTCTAGCCAAAATTACTTCCCATGAGTGAGGCTATGATAAAACTACACCCACATGTGGTTAATAATGCTCACCTGGTTACTTTACAAAACAACACCCGCTCCCACCCAGTCTCGGTCACAGACCCCTTTATAATAATAACAAAATTAAGTGGGTTTGGTGACTTGCCTGTGCATTGCATGTTCTTGCGCCCACATTCCGGCGCACACCAAAAGAATTTTATAACAGGTTTTAAAACAACCACACCTACCGCCAAGGTTGTAAAATTTTTGGAAGTGACCGAATGTTTCTGACACCATCCCCAGTACCTGGTGCTATATATTCACGCCCAAAACATAAGACTTCATGAATATGCAGTTCTGGTTAACCATATGAGTGAATGTGGCTTTTATGGTTGCGTTCCATAGATGCCTAAGGAACACAGAATGCACAGGCAAGTCACCAGACCCACTTTATTTTTTTTTATTATAAAGGTGTCTGGGACCGAGACTACTTCCACCTGCTACTCACCTGGTTACTTGTCCATATGCCAAATTTCAGCCTGATTGGTCTATAAATTTGCTTTTGGAGAAAAAAACAATAACTTCCTGTGGGTGTGGGTCTTATAAAACCACACCCACACATGCTTGATACCGCTCACCCAGTTCCTCCAAAATTACATGCCAAATTTCAGCCTAGTTGGTCCTTTGATTAGCTTTTGATAGCAAAACAAACCCCTGTGGGTGTGGCTATAGAGAAACCAATCCTAATATGGTCAATAATGCTTAACCAGTTACTTGGAGACCACATGTCAAATTTTGGCCTGATTTGTATATAAATTAGTATTTGGCAGTTAAAACAACTTCTGGTGGGTGTGGCTATGATAAAACCACAGCCATTCCACACCCACACTCTTAATAGCGCTCACCCAGTTCCTTGGAAACTATTTTCCAAATTTAAGGCCAGTAGATTATTTGATTAGCTTTTTATAGCAAAACAACTTCCTGTGGGTGTGGCTATAGCCAAACCATACAAAATGTGGTTAATAATGCTTACCTGGGTACTTGGAGACCACACGTCAAAAGTTGACCTGATTCGTCCTTTAATTACCTTTTTGATCCAATGGTTTGGCTGTGATGGCTAGACACGTACCTCCTTCCCTCCCTCCCTCCCTCCCTACCTACTTACCTACCTACCTACAAACCAAAAATATATATATATACTCCAAATGAAACTTAGGGGGGGCAAATTTTTAAACCCCTCCCCCTCCCCCCACCCCCAAATAACTAGGCTGGTGGAAATGTTTAAAGACCAATCTTTGCCCATTAGAGTTGGCTTGGGGGGGGGGGGGGGGGGGGGGGAGGGTGACCTATTCTCTTAAGGGTAACTTTCCCATAGGCACTGACAAGCACATGGGCAACACAGAATTTCCCATTCAACTCCATGTTGTGAGTGCTCTCTTGATTTCCCTTACTAAATCATGCCACCACATTGTATTTGCAACACTTCAGAGGAAAAAGAAAACACACAATTATTTCCTACTTTTCTTGGCTTCTAATCTCATAGCCAATAATGAAAAATAATTACGCTGTTATACTCCCCTCTTGATGTTTTGGAGGTCAGGCAATAAAAAAAAAGAAAAAGAAAAGAAGTAAATTCTATTCTGTCTACCATGTAATAGAATAGATTTTTTTTTTGTTTTTTTTTTGGTTTTTTTGGTTTTTTTTTTTTTTATTTATTTTTATCTTTACCTAATCAACAATAAAAATACTGAATTGGGTCTGATCAGAAAATTACCAATTTTTCAATGCAATTTCAAATTTTATGATGATCTGTTGGGCCATAATGTTCATTTGCCAATGTCAAATAAAATAGCCTGGGACAAATCCTGGGAATCTCTCTTAGTTGAGTATATACATAAGAATTCCACCACAAAAAAAAGGGCAGAACTATCTGATGCATGTATGTTGGCAAGGACTATTAATTAGGATTCAACCTTCAGCACTCTAAAATGTAATAATGATCATACTATCAGAATTTGCTGTCATGTTTGGCTGACCTTAAATTTTGCCTAAGTGAAGATAAAATGCCTCATAACTTGATCTTCTTTCATCTATAATCTATTGTTTGAAGTCAAAATATAACTGTAAATCAGCTTAATAGGATAATAGAATCGGCAGAGATGTGGGTGGGGGAAGGGGGAATTGTTGAAACAAATATTTCTTAGTGCCAAAAAACTGACAACCAACTGACAATCATGTTTACTAGTAGGTGGAAAAGGAAATAAAAATAGGCTATTTTTCCAGCTGTTTAAGATTTTAGGTGAGGTATTGAATTCATGTATTTGCTAGAAAAAGGAGTGATTTTTTAGTGATCTTAACATGTGTGTACTCCTGAACATATTTCAATGGATATCACAACTGCTCCTTGAAGGGTGTGTTTTCATCCTCAGATCAGATGCTCCCCTCCACCAAAACTACACAAGTTCAACAACAAGGGGATAAATGTTACTATCCCTCCATAATCTTTTTTTTATTTTTTTATTTAGAGCTCACAAAATCTTTAATGTATATCTTTTGACCCCAAAATGTTATAGGTTATAGGTTTTGAAATCCTTGTATATTTTCTTTCCTTCTGTTGTAGATCTGATGTCAAACTGTGAACACCCTCACTGAGTCATTATGAACTATTGTGGTACTCATAGGTGTGGAGGTGCAAGAAACAGAACATGGATGGAGTTCACTGACTAGTACTAGTGAGTTGATCCTATTCCACCAGAAAACTATATTGTGAAACATGGGTAACTATTAATGTGATTCACAAACACTGCAGGGGGCACTATTGTTCATTACTTCCTCATAATATAGCTAACTGCAACATACTGCACCATTATATGAACCATGTAGATAACACAAAAACCATCTTTCCTCCCTCTAGTTCCCCCAAAAAACTAAACTGTATTGTGTATAGTAATCATACTTAATTAATGGACAGAATATTAACTATTTGTCAACAAATTCAATAGCAATATGGCAGTATGCTTACTTTTTTTCCCTCCCTCTATCAAAAGCATTGTGACTATAATGAGATTGGTCTTCTTTGTTTTTAAATACAATCTTGATGTTCCCAGATTTGTATTGACTGTTAATCCCAAATAGCTTGATTGCTCTGTTGTTGGGTTGTTGTTTTTTTATTGTCAAAAGCTGTAGATCCGACTAAGTTCAAAGAACATCAAATTTCAACTTCATCCAAACTCTTCAAGTGACACACTTCTAACACCCCATGCTTGACACACACTAAAGCAAGTCTCATTCTATGAGAAGTTGATGCACAATACATTGGGTTCTTTCTCAACCTCTGATGTAGCATTCTGATCTACCAGATGATCAATCTGGCAAGATAACTATGTGTATGCCAACCTGCCAAGATATCTACACCAGGAACTTGGCGGGTCATAATTTCTTTATTTGGGAAACAAAGCATGATGAAAGAAACATTTCATGTTCTTTGATAAGCCTATAACAAGGAATACTTGGACCCACAGCCTCCAACTTCTGACATATCAAAACGTGTGTGCAACTCTCACCTAATTTGCCCCCTTATTGTCCAACATGCCATGTTTTGCTGTCTCTTTCTTTGATTCCAAGGACTTGGACACACTTAGTAATAAACAAACAGAACAGCTATGCATCAAAAGTTAGAAACTATGCATGTGACCTTTGCACACAGAGACATCAGAGTTCCACTAATCCTGTTGCCCACCCAGCAAACACCTAGTCACAGATTACAACCATAAAAGCATCTAGTATAGAAAACTGTCTTTGATAAAGACTGTTGGTATCATAGTTGACCATGCAAGTCATGTTACTTTCTCCAATTACTCAATTATTTCTATAGATTATCTGCTACTCTTAAAAAAAAAGAAATAAAAAAGTTTTATTAATGTTTTTCCTATAAGTTTGTCCACCTTGAAACAAAGGTAAAATTTTTTTAAATTCTTGAGTGGAGGAATAAATATGTCTCATAATACTTGACAGTTCACACATGATCTTGTCATGACAAAGTGTAAATTATGTATACTTAGACCTAGGGAGTGTGTTTCTAATTTGGATATTCAGAGAATGCTGTCATACATGCATATATACACCTCTCCCAATATCTGTGGATAATATGGCGTGGATCCCATCTGGCCAGATATCTTCCTCTGTGTGTAAGGCTAAAAATGTCAAAAATGGTACTTAAAAAAAACACAACAAACCCTGATGTAATCACATGTTCACTTTTTTTGGGAATGTTTACAACACATGTCATCAAAGAAGACACTTTTGTGACTACAGCCCACCGAAGGCAGACTGAAAAACCACCTGTAGGGAGGGTTTTAGATAGTTACTATAATAATTTTTTTTTAAAAACAAGCATAAATTATGTATATTTAGACCTAGGGAGCGTATTTCTAATTCGGATATTCAGAGCATGCTACCATATACGCATATATAGCTCCTCTTCTGGTGTGCTCTAAGTGATGCTCTTATCTTTTGTAAGTATGCTCAACTTATATATACTGTATGGGTATGAATGTACATGTATTCTCGTGTATGTTGATCTCTTCATCTGTATAGTTATGTATATTGTAATTTGTGATATTTGTTTGATGTTGTCTGCTCGAGATGGACATTAAAGTAGATCTTATCAGGAAGCATCAGAGCTAGTCCTGTCATGGTGGTGGTGATTATATTTCAGTTTCTCTGCATCAAAATTATTCTCATGTCAAAGGAGGAGGATAGCAAGACATCTAAGAGAGAGCTCATTAATTATGGGGCTGTAGTTTTGTCTGCCGATCTTGTCAAAAGGTACCAACAGTGCCCATCCCTCAGTTACTGAAGAACTGAGATAAGAATGACCAAGCTATGCCATCCCTATTTTCCATCAGTCTTTTTTTTTTTTTTTATTATTTTTTTTTTTTTAGTATTGAAGTAATAGCAGTAATTAAATAAGGTAATCCACTAGTATGGATGTTGGAGTTCATGAAAACCCTCTGTGTTAGATCACATATAGCTGGCCATATTACCATAGCTACAGATGTCCCCATTAGACAAAGCCGACTAATGTCAAGGCACTCATAATTCATCTTGGGGGTGGTGGGGTGGTTTGGCACACCAATGTACTTGTGTGAAAGCCTTCAGGTAACTATGACATGACAGAAAGTTCAATGGCTTGGAAGTTCATTGGCAGGCCTAATATACATGTGTTCTTGCGTATTTCACATATTTAGGGCTAAGATCAATAATAATTGACAGTGATCATAGGCAGTGATGTCATCCTGGGTATTAAAGAAAAGCAAGCTGGCAGTTAGTTGTTAGAGCTGGTTAGAAGTCAAATTTTAGTGCAAATATTGATATCTATTTATTTTTTCAGCATTAAGGTAGCTACTATGTTTGTGGTAGTCCTTGTACTCTGCTGCTTAGCTCAACAAGTGTTGGCTAATAAATGCAGCTCCCAGGAAGAAGATCAATATATTCAAGCGAATCTGGGAGATGAATGTCGAGCCAACTTGCAACTTCTCGAATACAACAGTCAATCTCTGAAAGAAGGTAGTGTTAAGATGGACAGGGTGTGCTCCAAACCCTGCCTGGGAAGATATGCAGACTGGCTCAAGCATTGGTGTGGCAACACCAAGAAGGCTGCATTAATAACAACATCTTGTCTGAAGCAAGAAGGTGTCAGTCCAGAAAGGAAATGTCGTTATTTCTTCCCTGATCAGATCAACATTACCTCAGCTCACCAATGTGCTGCGTACTTCACAAACCCAGAATGTAATCTGGAATGTGTGGAACCTCTCCAGAGTCTTGTCACAAACCTTGGTTGCTGTTTTCAGTCAATCTACAATGATAAGCTCGTCATTGCAGGCCTACATGAGCAAGGTTTTATTACTAATTCTGAGCAGAATGTGTTAAATTTATTCCAGGAATCAGATATACTTGAAAACTGTTTGGATTCAGTTCCCCAAAATTGCAGTGGCGAACCATTTCTCAATGCTTATAATGGAGGCATTACAATAACCAAGGGTTCAATGACTCATCGTATTCTATTTTTCTTTACATTCTTCACATTTTTGGTATTTTGTTCTCACTAGTGGCTTTCCTAGGATTAGGATGCCATATGTCTTGCACTGCCTCCAATTTGACACTTCAGCAAACAGACATCAAAACATTTCAGAACTATCTTTTTTTAAATTTTTGGTCTTCACAATTATCTTTTTCACTTGTACAGAATAGCTTCAGCAGAATAGCATATATTTAAAAGGATGTGCAATCATTGCTTAAGCCTTCATGTGGACATAAAGCTGCCAGTTGTTCATAAAGATTTCAACAGGATGCTCCAATCAGTATATCCCAAAGGAAAAGTTAGTCAAACTGGAATGTAGCCATATGTGTTCTTGGCAGGCTTCCATACAACCCAGGAGCAGTGAGTGTCATCTTCATACTGACTTTATTTTAATATCTGTTGAAAGGTACATATCTCCTGTTTTGTCTGTTTGTAAGAAAGCACTATATATACACAACAATGTAATTGCTTTATGATACATGCATACACGTTTTGCTCCTTATTTTTTTCATTTTTATTATTATTTTTTTCCTCCCAGGAAATCAAATCATTATGAAGTCAATATTAAGTCACATTAAGTCATTATTAAGACAACACTAAGCTATATGTGATCGGGTTTTGGGATGGAAATTTCCTGTCTTATTAAACTGAAATTGACTGGAATGACTTCGCATGACCTTGGGGTCAATTCCATATAGCCCATGTCCATTCCTCAGCTCATGTGACCACAATTAAAACTAACATAAAATCAGATCACTGGCCATTTTGTTAGGGTTGGGTGAGATTGAACATTAGAGAGAAGTAGAAACTAGCAGGCATACAGAAGTGTTATCATAAATAGTCAACTATTTTAAACAAAATATTTGCGTTCTATGAACAGCCAGCAAAATATCCATTTCTGGGTGAACCTCACATTGACCATGTAGTCCCAATGGTTATGTGATTATTATCCATGGAATGACAACAACAATAGTTTTAAGTTATTTGATATTCATGTTTCTTTATTAACGCATGATTGAACCCAAAACATACATAGTAACTGATCACTACTGTAGTTCGAAAAATTAACATTTTTGAGAAGAAATTTTAACAACTTCATTCAGAAAAGCTTTATATCCCTGCTCCTGACATTTTAAAATAGATAGGTCAAACATTTCATTAATTGATGTCTCCAATCTGGTTTTAATTAACTTTAAAACTTCGTGCAGCCATTGATGATATAAAGTACATCTCTATGGTTATTGAGTTTTTCTATAGAAATGGAAGTAAATAGCATACTAGTTTATTCTTGCCCTGCAAAATCCACTGTCTACATTTTCCTCATTCTCACCAAAATAATGAATGGTAGGCGCTGTAGAGGAGACTAGCATTGTAGGCTAATGAACAATTTAATGCATTGTACTGTTCAATGAAGTTACTTGTGGGCATCGTTAAAAAAAAAAAGTGTGGCCACTAATATAGGAATGGTACTATGAAAGTATTTGGTCAGGAGATAATCATGTTACAAATGGCACTGCGGTTACAGCATTGTTTGAGGATTAATCAGAGAAAGATGTTGAAGTAATTTATAATAACATGGGTACACCTTCTGAAGCCTAGATGGCATCCTCAATGAAAGCTGGGTAGATGCAAGTCCAAGATCGAAATGGATTTTCAAACAGCATGCACACTAGCTGTAATATGTGCAATTAATGTTACTAATGTATTTTTTATGTTTTTTGGTTAAGAAATGATTTTAATTTTTCCAATCAAAGTAAGATCCTAATTGCAACCATCTGTAATGCATTTAAAGTTGTGTAGCTGGTGAATCATTTCCCAGAATAAATTAGTAAAATTCATTCACTGTTATCCCATGGTAGTTGGAGGTTATTATACTAGAGAGCATCTTTGAGCATTTCTGTGTGTCTGTCTGTTCGCTAACTCTGCTGCCCACAATTTTAACCGATTTGAATGGAAAAATTTTTTTTCGATATGTGTAGCTATAACTTTCAGAGATAATAAGCCCCCTCCCCCCCCCCCCCCCCAAAAAAAAGTTTCTGAAAATGGCACCCCTGATAGGTAAAAAAGAAATTCAATTTTTCCATATAAAAGAAAAAAAGAAGAAAAAAGCCTACAAAATCCATTGCCCAAAGATGAAGGTGCAGGTCTACCAAGCTAAAGTTCACTGGTTCTATTAACCCTGACTGTGGTTTTGTTGTGTTTTTTTTCCACCCTTTTTTTTTTTTCCTTTTTTCTTTGTTGGTACAGTCTCCCAAACTGAAATTCAGTGAATCTACTATTCCTGGACTGGGCTCTCCCCCTTCCCTTTTTTTTCCTCTGCAATTGGGGTATGCATCTTTTTCATCTAGAATATCCTGTTTGTAATCAAACAAAGCTGCATGCCTATTTAAATAGTTCTATATAGCTTGGAATATGGTTCTGAGAAGAGTTCCATTGAATACACTACATTTATTGTAACAGACAAAGCGTTGTTCATTTTGGTCCTTGGCTAATATAATCCTAAATCTATATTCCTCTTCCATCACTAATATTTCCAGGTCAGTGATGGATCATGCGTTGGCAATCACTTGAAAAAGAAAACTTGAATGTTGTGTTTAAGGCCATCATTTCAATATCACATTTAATACCAACTGAAGATCTATTAATATCTTTATTTTTGCTGTCTTAATTATGCTGCAGTTCTTGCCAATTTCTATGATTTGTAAGGAAGCAACAGCTATACAATATACTCCTTGGGAAAAGGGAAAGTTTCGGAAAAAAAAAAATGTTTTAAAAATCTAAGATTTGATCTTTATACAAAGAATTTACCACACAAATTACTTCAGTAGTGGGCATAATATACATAAAAAAATTTTTTTAAATGATGACATCTTAACTTTCTTTAGATAGACTGTAATGGCCACCATTACCACAAAGATGGTTCAAACTTGCACAACTAATATTTAGCAGCTGATCCCAAGCTAAGATTTTCACAACCGCCATTAATAGTACTAATTACAGGTATATGATTTACATCAGCAACACTGTCACTTATGACAATAGAAATGGACAGTGGACATTGTGCCTTCACATACTTCGAAAGATCATCACTTCTGGAAGTTGCCCTCTTCTCCCAGCAAGTCTTGCCTCCATATTAAGTTTAACTAGATGTCCCAATATCAGGACCACCATTACCATCTACATCATGATGATTTAAACCTTCATAACCAGCAGAAGGTCCCAACCTAAGATTATCACTGACACAAATGCGACCAAAATTACTGAACATAGGTACATAGTTCACATCAGCAACACCATAGCCACTGAGGGTAGACATTGCAGGGGCGGCTTGAGCCCCTCACTTTTTGGTAGGTGGGGGCAGAACCCCCCCCCCCCCCCCCAATTTTTTTTAACAATGATGTCAATGTATGAATGAAGTAGCTGTAACTCAATCCTCCCTTTCTATTCTCATTCTCTTTTCTGTCTCTTCTTTCTCCCCCCCCCCCCCCCCCTTGCTCACTTAACTAGATGTCCCAATATCAGGACCACCATTACCATCTACATCATGATGATTTAAACTGTTGAGAGGCATTATTGTTTGACGTTGAGAGCATTATTGTTTGACGTTGAGTTTTTGGTTTTTGACGGTGACCATCTGGAGTGCTGCTTATGTTCCCCCCCCCCCCTCCCATTTAAAAATTAAGTATTTGCATTGCTTGTATGTAGAATAAATCTTGCCACCCCCCCCCCCCCTTGCCCTCTCATATTAGGTAAACTGAGCCCCCTCAATATTTTGAAGCTTGAGCCACCCCTGCATTGGAAGTGAACACTCCAGCTTGAAGTACCTGAAAAAACCACCACTTCAGGTAGCAGCCATTTTGCTCCCAGCAACCTAGCTCCCATCTAATACACAAGGGAGTTGAGTGATTCAGGGAAAGGGTAAGAGGTTCTGACTCACAGTTACACAGTGACACACTACAGCAGTAGACGGTCATGCAGAGCTCCAGATAATCTGATACACTTCAAAACGGTGGTGTGCGCATGGGTACTGGCGGAGAGAAATATTTTTTTTTTTTTTTTTTTAAATTCTAAAATGGATGAAGGCTTGGACTGCAAGGCCATCAACCTTTGAAATGGTAATCGATGTGTATATAATTGAGGTTGTGGGTGTAAAGAACCAATTTAACAGGAAGCAGAGTTATTGTGTTTAGTTGCTGGGACTGCACCGAGGGACAATAGAGGGACTATAGAAGATTTAGCTTACCAGCTGCTATATAAATAAGGTATACCGGTTCATTGGGAAAACCTTACTGAGTTAGCCACAAGTGATATACCTAATGATGGCTGGTCAAATGTTATTTGTAGTTGCAGCTTGTTTGGTCATCAGCTTATCCAAAGCACAGAACTGTTCTCTTGCTGATGGCATTGCCTATGCTTTTAGCCTTCCAAATGGACTTTCTTGCGTCCTTTCATTTTATGGAATTGACACTACCAATGCGACCTTGGGAGCTCTTGATAAGGTTTGTATAGCTGGATGTGCTGGTGAAGTGTCAGAGTGGCTCTCTTCTGAAGTATGCAATGATACAATTCAAGGAACTGGTCTGCAATTATTTTGCCAGCCTGCAGATAATGGGCTGATTTCTCGGTGCAGGTATGCACTGGACTTGGTGGATAAAACTCTCTTCAATAGCAATGATATTCGTGAATGTGACACCGTGTTCAACGGTACATGCCCCAGAATGTGTGACAATGGGCTGAAAAGGTTGTCGGAAGAGATAGGTTGTTGCTATGCAAATATTTACAACAACACAGAAGTCCTCAATGGATTGGAAGAAAATGGAGATATTACAGGAATGGAAAGAGAGTTCTTCACTGTACTGTCAAATTCACTTCTGTGGGATGCCTGCATGGTTCAAATCCCTGAAACATGCACTAGCATGCCATTTCCTGTGTCTGTGATCGACACAGTAACTGATGCCACTACAATCAGTTATGGTTCTACTACAACCGATGGCTCTCCTACAACTGACGGGTCTTTAATGGCCACTGGAGCAGCTGTTAGAGTGTACTGTCAGTTCACTCTAGCCACAATACTGGTCCTTTCTCTTCCAACCACCATTTTCTAACTATTAATATTAGAACATAGTATGCATATATGTGTAAATATATATTTTTATAATGATGCAGTTCTATTAGCAGGCTCACTACCTAGATTTATAGTCACAAATCACTAATAAATCACTAATATTTTATTTCCTGACATTTGAAGTCTTTTGGTGAGACTATTATATAGCCCTTCAGTGACTAATTAAAACATTCTACATGAAAAATAATGGTTTGGAACATGGTGTGATGAAGTTGTGGTAAGATTTACATTTTTTTTTTTTTTTTTTTTTTTTTTTTTTTTTTTTTTTTGTTCTATGCAGTAAAAATTACTTAGCTGTAACCACAAGATTTCCTTACAGTAAAGCACTTAATTGTAACCAATTATTTTTAACAATAAACATTGGTGTTTCCAAACAGTAAACAAATACCTAAAAATCCATTCTTAAAAGAAAAAAAAAAAAAAAAAAAAAAAAAAAAAAAACTTGTGGACATATGCTGTCCCCTCCCCTGTCCCCCCCCCCCAACCATTCCAATTGTTCCTAGACCTGAGTGTCAACAGGTAAAAAGACATGATGAAATTGAAGTTAACAACTGTGATTATTTTTATTGCTACAAGTTTTCATTTTGGAAGTTGCAAGATGTAACTTGGGGGGGGGGGAAGGTGGCAGCAGGCTTTGCTGCAATGGTTAGGCCTTACCTGCAGACCACACCTTAATGAACTTGAGAACAGGAGATTGAAGAACTAATTCACTACTTCTCTTTATTCATTGCTCTGGCAGATGGAACTGAAGTGGCAAGAACAGACCAAGTGGGATGGAACTAGAGAGGGAGAACTACCTGCTTTCAAGGGTTAAAATAACCAAACTCACACATTCTCTCACTCCACGTCAAGCAGCAGCTGCAATATACCAGTCCAAAGAGCTATTTATTACACTAGTGGTTAGGTTAATGGACTAGATATTAAAAAATATATATATCATACACATTTATTTTCACTATGCATATTGTCAGGCCATGACAGGTTGGTTTTTAACTCAACCAACATAATAGCTACAATACTTTTGGAAGTCTCCATCAGGCTGTGTTGACAGCTTATTGTTAAACACCAATAAGGAATGTTCTCAGAAAGTGCAAGTGAGGTTTTTTGTTTGGATGTTCAGGGATTTTAAATCACCCAGTGGTCACTAAAAATTACTTCAATGATTCAAGCTTATCAAATCACACCAACATTTTTTTTTTCTTTTTAACAAGTCAAACTCAATAAAAATGATGTAAAAACTCTTTAATATATACCGAAAGATGGAAATGAAGGGGAAAAAAGGAAGAAAAAAAAAGAGAGGATATTCAAGGGGGAGATAACTGGACTGTGTAAAAACTTAAAGGATGTAAGTTGTTCCATTCTTGAATTGTGAGCAACTATGATAACCTTTTACTTAAGGCAAATTCAAATTTAAAGATTTGCCTAATATAATCTTTTTCTTTCAAAAACCTGTTGTTTTTTTACTGTGAAAAACAGTTCTTTATTATAACAAGACTGGAAATTCCCAGCAAAAAACTCACTCACTTATGATTTAATGTTTTGACTTAATCATGGGTAAAAAAAAAAAAACTTTAAAAAAACTTTAGAAACAAAAACAAAACAAACAAACTCAACAATGACCAGGAGTTGAACTGGGGACCTTAGCACTAGTGGTCAGAAGCAGTTTCATGATAAGAACAAGAACAAGATTCCCAAGAAAGTAACATTTAGACTGTGAACTTGTCAAAGTTCTGGGTAAAAATGCATGCTCTGTGCAGTGAATGAGTTAAACTTGACTTAAGGAGGTCTGGGGGCATGGTAACCGAAAGTTTTGCTGAACTCATTAGTTGTTGTTGAATGACCAAGTGTGCTCACTTTTGGTGTGGTTTGTAGGGTAAGTGTTCCATTCATTGCAAACACTACTGGTTACAAGTTTCCTCAGGCATGAATGCAACTGCTGAATGCTGTTTTTGTGGAGTTGATAATTTGTTGGCAAGAACTGATCTGGACAGCCACTTATGGAATATTGTCAAAGTTTATTCTATGGGAAAGTCCTTGGAATATGAAATGGTTTTTGATGCTAAGAAAAAGCCTCACAGAGGCAAAGAACAATTAAACAAGTGCAGTCCTGCCCTAAGACCTGTGGCAAATAATTACTATAGTATTTATTAAAAAGTAGTGTTTTAGACCAGGCAAAATAATTGTTTAGGACATTTAAGATGAAGTTAAAGTTGTGGTAAGGTTTACAACTTTTGAGTACCTATACAATAAAAAGCAGTTAGTTGTAACCAGTGTTTTCATACAGTAAAAGCATTTAGTTGTAACCAATTAGCTGTAACAACAAACTTTGGAGTTAAAAAAATTTTTTTAAAATAAAAAAAATCCATTCTTGAGCAAAACTTTTAAATTATCCATCCCCCCCCCCCCCCCCCCCCCCATTTCAAGTATTCCTAGATCTGTGTGCCTGTAAAAAAAATAATAATTATGATTGAAATATAAATACCCACAATATTTCTTTGTCTGTCTATTTATAGCACAGTCTCTCTGAACTAAAGTGAAAACAAGTTAGTTTCATGCCAATACATTCACCTGTATATAGTGAAACTGCAGAGATAGGCCAAGCAAGCATTCCTGGCTTCCCAGGGATTGCCTGCTAGATAAATAAATCATGGAACCTATGTTCAATTTTGTTGCCTTCTTCTAGCTAATTATGTAATTATAACATAATTATACAAAAACACTTTTAAAAAATTGAAAGGGATGAAATACTTATGTATGAAATTTAGATCATGTCATGGACCAAGTTTTCTAGGCTGAGTATATATCTGAATGAAGGGGTTATGCCAGGCTGCGAATGAAGGGGTTATGCCAGGCTGCGAATATATCTGGAGCTCATAACCAAGGACTGCTGCTGCTCTCTCTCTCTCATGGCAGATGAACTAACAATACCACTAAGATGGCTAGTACTGCCATGGTCAATGCTTGTTATTGTATACCACCTCAGTTGAAGGACAAGCACACTGGACACCTTTCCCAGGATGCATGCATGCACATGTGCACACCCACCCACACACACACTCTCACACACACACAAATGCAAATTGTCTAGCTATCATCAACACGGTCATGCGTACTTGACATAGTCAGGGTGCCTGTGCACAAGTAGGTACTATGAGCCAGTGCAAGAAAATTCCAGGAACCAGGCTAGGAACTCGCAGGAGGACTGACTAAGACTCTCAGCTTATGGGTGTGGGCACCCGAAGTCCCACTGGACCCTTAGCTGATTGACAAGCTATGGCCAGTGAATTTGCACCCCAGAAAATTCCAGGTCCCCATCACAGCTGGGTGGACTGGTGTGGGAAGATGTTGAAGGACAGGAAAATTTTCCTGTCAGTGCTGGGTTTGAACTGGCAACCCTGGGGTTGTGAGTCCAAGGGCATAACTACTCAGCCACTCTGCCCACACGCACACGTGTGCACACACACGCGCATGCACACACACACACGCACACACACACACACACACACACACACACACACACACACACACACACACACACACACACACACACACAGAGGAATAAAAGTTATAGAGTGGACAGGAGCAAGAAAAAGAGAAAAGAAGTTAATATAAGATAAAAAAATAAAAAATTCAATAATAAATTTTTCCCCCTCTCCTAGTGCTACTGTGCAGACTGATAGTGGTACATTTTACGATACAGTCCGCCAATGTTTATCAACGCTGAATGCTCCCCTCCTCCACAACCTTCCTCCTTTTAGCACAGCAATCTTGTCCGCATCGTGCACAGTGGACAGTCGGTGAGCAATCACAATGCTCGTCCTGTTCTTCAGAGCTTGGTCCAACACTATCTGTACCACTCTCTCATTCTCTGTATCCAGGGCTGAAGTGGCTTCGTCCAACAAGAGAAGCTTTGGTCTGCGCAGGAGGGCTCTGGCGATGGCGATACGTTGCTTTTGTCCACGACTGAGAAGTGCTCCCATCTGGCCAGCCACTGCCTGGTAGCCCTGCAACATAAATTTAGATAACGGTTTATAAATCAAATCCTGTGATGTAACACATGCATCTGTGTTGATCTTAACTGCAGCCCTACAACATAAATTTAGATAATAGTTTATAAATCAAATCCTACTCACACATGCATCTGTGTAATTGATCTTAACTTCAGCGGTTGCTTAATTAAGTAGAAAAGCCATCCACATACCCAGTTTATCTTATGTTATTATTCCTGGATCAAAAAATATTATAGCTCAAACTTCACTCACAGTACAGTAAGATGGGGTGGAGCTATTTCTTCCAGGAATCTAATGCTGTTGTTTCTCTTTATTTTCTTACCATTGGTAGGGATTGGATGAAATCATGCACATTGGCATCTCTAGCTGCTTGCTCAATCTCCTCATAGGAGACGACGGTTGGACCATAACTTATGTTCTCAGCGATCGTACGATTAAACAGAACTGGCTCCTGAAAGACGATTCCAATCTGGGAGCGTAGCCATTTTACGTCTAGCTGCAAGGGCAACAGAAAGTGTTGTTTACCCAAATATTTACCACAAGAATACTATTTCATAATTAATAATCATAAAAACACAATAAATGTGTTTATTGTTAACATAAGTGGGCATAAAAGAAGAAGGTATATGAATACAGACTTAATATTGATTGACAGGGAGTGCCTTATATTAGCATTTGAAAACTTGAAAGGGCAAGTCACAGATTATCCTTGAAAAGGGGGGGGGGGGGGGGGGGGGGGGGGTCAACATATTCACACTGAAATATTCCCAGGTGCTCACTGTGCTAATGTCTCTCCCATCTAGTTTCACAGTCCCCAAGTTTTGGGTCGTAAAACCTCAAGAGCAGAGACATTACAGTGCTCTTGCCGTAGCCACTTGGACCAACCAGAGCCGTCATCTTGTTGGCAGGGGCTCTGCACGTCATGTCAGACATGACGGCCACCCCAGGCCGTGTCGGGTAGCTGAAGTACACTCCACTGAGGTCAATTTCCCCACTGCATTTCTCCTGTACATATAGTGCACCATAATTAACAGAAATAAATGGGGAAACACTATGTACACAGATTGTTAGATGATTTCAAGCTGCCAACATCAGCCAACTTATGCCAATTTTTTTTTGCAAAATCATTTTTTTTTTTTTTAATTATTGGAAATAGAATGCTGAATATGAATTGCTGTGGGCTACACTTCATATGGAATGTATTTCACCAGAATTGGCATTACATATAGTTTCAACGGGAGGTCAAGAAATGGGTCTAGGATGCAAAAAGATATTGAACTAAAAATAACTACGAAAATTGCTCACTACCCTTGCTAGGCTATTACACAGTATAGCCTATCACCTGCGTACACCCACAGGCTTTCACCATGCTGACTCTAGTGGCTGTAATTCATGAAGTTTCGGAGGAATAGCACTCAGACAAACAGACAGACAGGCAGACAAACAGACAGACAAACAGACAGACAGATAGACAGACAAACAGACAGACAGACAGACAGACAGACAGACAGACAGACAGACAGACAGACAGACAGACAGACAGACAGACAGACAAACAGACAGACAAACAGACAGACAGCTCTAAATTATCATCTATGAGAAACATCAGCTCTATTGTGTGCATGTTGACAGTTAGACCTGCACCTTCAACACATTGGCCACCAACAGAAGTCATTGGCCACCAACAGAAGTGAGTGAGTGAGGGCAAAGGAGAATAACTTACTGGCATCACTCCAGTTCTTCTAGAGCTGTCAATGGCAGATTTTCTGTCCAAGAGAGAGAATACCCGCTTGGCTGCATGCCTGGCTTTGGTATAATTAGGAGCAAATCCACTCCCTTGTCCAAGTGCCAGAGAGCCAAAGATGAGGGCCATGAAAACAGTATAGATAAATTCAAACCTGGCAAAGAGCGGCCCATTGATTGGCTGGACACTTTGAAATGCTCCAAACCGGAAAGTGATGGCATAGCCAAACAGAATTACAGCTTGAGAAAAGGCATATGTGACTCCATAACCTGCCGCAGCTAGTATAGAGAACCTGAGTTGTGAAGTATAATAGAAAGCTGAGTGGTATAGGAATGAGAATAGGAACTAATATAGTATGTAGAAATTAATAGAATGAGTAGTAAGAATGTGGTATGGGAATGGAATAATAGTGCTGTATTTGCTATTGTTCTTCTATTTAAGATGTAGGCAAGGTCTTGTTGGTATGGGAATGGAATAATTATAGACATTTGTTATTGATCCTCCACTTTAGATAGGCGAGGTCTTGGTGGTATTGGAATGAAAATGCTGGTATTAGATCAGTGGCTTGATGGAATAGTGTAGGTACCTAATATTGGACCCTACCACTTATTGGAATTTGAAAACTAATGCTGGGCTTGGTGGAACGGGAAGGGTAAATATCTGTAAAATGTGCAGAATGATAATATGTGCAGAATGATAATAACTTTCATAATTTGTATTGCATACTTGTATGTCTCATCTAGCTTCTCGCTGTACATCTTCAGAAAATGCTCCTCAACTGATAACGCATGAACTGTAAACTGGTTGTTGATGGAGTCCAAAGCAATCTGTTTGGATATCAAAATGAGGACACCTTATTAATTAAATTAGCTGGTTGTTGACACATGAAAAAAAAACATTCAGGAAGTTACACTGAGTAAGAAACTCTGTGCGACACTGAGGAGTTGAAGACACATTGTTTGGAAATAAAATTAACACACACACAACACACACACACACACACACACACACACACACACACACACACACACACACACACACACACACACACACACACACACACACACACACACACACACACACTTGTATTAAGTGAAAGTCCAAGTGTACTGGACATATGCTTCACTAACAAGAAATTAAATAATGTCCCATTATACATAGGGTCCATGCAATCAGGTGTCCCAGCTTGTTCAGAAGGTAGAATTACATGTGGTCAAGAAATCCTTGCAAATGTTTCCAACCCCATCAAGTAAAGTTTACAAAGACTGTATTTGCATACTATAGCCAGAAGAGATTACCATAACCCAATTCCTCTTCACTTGATCATGCATAATTACCTTCTCAGCCAATTCGTTGGTCCTCTTGTAGTGAGCCTGGTACTTGCTGAGCATGCAGAGTTGGATCACTCCAGGAGCTACCAGGAATGGCAGGAATGCGATGATGAGCAGTGCCAGGAGCTGGTCCACCGCAAGGGAAATGATGACTGCTACGAGAATGCTTGTGATGGTCTCAATGAGCGACCCAAACAGCACTCCCGTAGCCTGGGGCAGATCACAGAATGCATTCCAGTACAACAGAAATGAATGGATAGAGAGAGAGAGAAGAGAGAGAGAGAGAGAGAGAGAGAGAGAGAGAGAGAGTGGTGTGTGTGTGTGTGTGTGTGTGAGGGGGTGGGGAGGGAAGGGAAAGGGAAAGAACAGAGAAAACTGTTTCACTGCTATTGCAAGCAGACAGATCAATGAATATTGTTGATTGAATGAAAGTGGTATGTAGTCACCTTTAAGTGTCCATAAACAATTACAATTATGGCAGAACACATGCACATGAAAATTAAAGAAGTTTTTGATTGGATTATTAGAATAATTGAAGGATTACTTTAGCTACATACCTTAATTCCTCACAAATGTCTTAACCACTCACACATACCATAACCCTCCAGTTTAACCACTCACAGATGTCAAAACCTTCACACAAGCCCTAGCCCTCACACAAGCCCTAACCCACACACATGCCCTAACCCACACACATGCCCTAACCCACACACAAGCCCTAATCCTCACACAAGCCCTAACCCTCACACAAGCCCTAATCCTCACACAAGCCCTAACCCTCACACATGCCCTAACCAACACACAAGCCTCAGTCCCTGCCATAAGCTTACTCCTTGAACTTGAGCAGCATCTGTGGCCAGTCTTGTGGTCAGAGTGGAAGGTGAGTTCTCCTTTCGGTCAAACCACGAGATCTCCTGGAACAGGATTGACCTGAAGGTGAGTGACCTCAGACGAAGGGTCAGACGACTTCCAGACACAAAGAAGCAGATGTTCTGTGACATATATAAAAATAAACCAAAAAAAGTTTTTTTTTAATTAGAAGCAAACCTACGACACTCAGGAGATATATACCACCCAGTTGTATAAAGACACTTTTGTTCTATAAATGCTAACAGAATGGCCACTGCTCATTAAGCCTGTCGTGTTAATGAAATCGTCTGCACAATTTTTTGTTGTTGTAATGAATGAAAGTTTGCAAGATGAATGATCCTCTGCCTTAATGAAGTTTATAGAGTTGACAACCCATGTGCCTGTTGGTAAATGGAGTATGTAAGGTTAATGATTCACAGGCCTACTTGAGTATGAGTTAGAGAGAGAGAGAAAGTGTGTGTGTGTGTGTGTGTGTGTGTGTGTGTGTGTGTGTGTTCCTGTATGTATGTTGCAAGTGCAAGATCTGATAATAGCTTTCAGATAAATATAGTACAAGGATAAATTGTACAAATGTAACTGCTCCACCCCAAGGCTGTGGCATGCTCAGCTGGAAATTATTTGCAAAGGGGTCTAGACAGAAAATTATTGCAAGTTGCTAATTCTGTTTCAAACAGCTGTTTCTGTACCATAATTCAGTCTTGAAAGACTCAGCCAATCCTACTTCAGGTGGGTGTTGCCTGCTTGAGCTTAAGTACCTCTGTACCCAAGGAGCTGTACCCAAGGAGCTGTACCCAAGGAGCTGTACCCAAGGAGCTGTACCCAAGGAGCTGTACCCAAGGAGCTGTACCCAAGGAGCTGTACCCAAGGAGCTGTACCCAAGGAGCTGTACCCAAGGAGCTGTACCCAAGGAGCTGTACCCAAGGAGCTGTACCCAAGGAGCTGTACCCAAGGAGCTGTACCCAAGGAGCTGTACCCAAGGAGCTGTACCCAAGGAGCTGTACCCAAGGAGCTGTACCCAAGGAGCTGTACCCAAGGAGCTGTACCCAAGGAGCTGTACCCAAGGAGCTGTACCCAAGGAGCTGTACCCAAGGAGCTGTACCCAAGGAGCTGTACCCAAGGAGCTGTACCCAAGGAGCTGTACCCAAGGAGCTGTACCAAGGAGCTGTACCCAAGGAGCTGTACCCAAGGAGCTGTACCCAAGGAGCTGTACCCAAGGAGCTGTACCCAAGGAGCTGTACCCAAGGAGCTGTACCCAAGGAGCTGTACCCAAGGAGCTGTACCCAAGGAGCTGTACCCAAGGAGCTGTACCCAAGGAGCTGTACCCAAGGAGCTGTACCCAAGGAGCTGTACCCAAGGAGCTGTACCCAAGGAGCTGTACCCAAGGAGCTGGTGCTCCCAGACAATATCGCAATAACTTGAGTTGTGGTGCACACCAGGGCTTTGATTAAGATTAGGCTAAGCCTCAGTAAGGAGATTTCATATTGCAGTCTATAGCCACACCTTCTTTAGCCATAAAATTGTTGTATGCAGAACATTAGAATTAACTCTAACTCATTATTACTTCTATAGCCTTAGTTTTGTTTCTTTCTTTTTCTTAACTGCAATAAACCACTAATTACTTCAATAGAACAACATGTGGTTACTTGATAATTGCATTAAGAACTGCAAC
>OZ017786.1:13286818-13291818 GCA_963969325.1 Lycopodina hypogea
AGATTGGAGGCTGTTCACAGTGCAGAGCTGGATTAGTTCAGCATGCAAGCATCTTCTACATATCAGCATGTAGTGGATCAACATGGAATGTGCATGAGGAAGGTAAGTGTTGCACAGACTCCAAACAATAGTACTTCAGGGCACTTTGGTGCATTTATTCTGGTGTGTGTGTGTGTGTGTGTGTGTGTGTGTGTGTGTGTGTGTGTGTGTGTGTGTGTGTGTGTGTGTGTGTGTGTGTGTGTGTGTGTGTGTGTGTGTGTGTGTGTGTGTGTATGTGTGTGTGTGTGCATAATCAATGGGTGCCACACTCTATGCCTCCTAGCATAGTTGCCAACCTAATCGGAGTATCTATCAGAACCATTTGTATAGTTGTTCAGATCATAAGTCTTATAGTCACGGCAATACACATTACACAACGATAGAATGCAATATTGATACCATATCAATGAAGGTAACAATTGCAATTAGTTTTTTGGGCTGCCAAAAGCTACACCCACAAGAAGTTGTTTTATTATCAAAAGACAAAAAAGGCTGAAATTTGGCATGTGGTTTCTTAGGTTCTGGTTGAGTGTTAATAAGCATGTAGGGGTGTGGCAATGGGTGTGGTTTGGTCATGGCCATACCCATAGGAAGTTATTTTGGCTACCAACAACTAAATTTATGGACCAATCATGCCAAAATTTGACATATGGACTCAAAGTAACCGGGTGAGTGTTATTAACCACATGTGCGTGTAGTTTCATTATAGCCACACTCACAGGAAGTTATTTTGGCTATCAAAATCTAATTAAAGGACCAACCAGGCCAAAATTTGGCATGTGGTCTCCAAGTAAATGGGTGAGCTTTATTAACCACATGTGTGTGTGATTTGGTCATGGCCACACCTACAGGTAGTCATTTCGGTTATCAAAAGCTAATTGAAAGACCAACCAGGCTGGAATTTGACATGTGGTCTCTGAGTAACTGTTAAGTATTATTGACCAAGCATGGGTGTGGTTTGGTTACAGCCACATCCACTGAAAGTTGTTTGGTTGCCGAAAGCTAATCAAAGGACCAACCAGGCCGAAATTTGAGTGGCTATCATAATATTTCATGTTGACATTGGTTGGGCAAGGCAGGTATATGATGCTGGTATCCTATGTCATGTTAGCCTGTTCAGTCATACTCTGATACAATAATATGCTTGGAACATGACCACAAGAGAACTTACTGGGATGTGTGGTCTGGAGGGATAGGCAAACCAGATGCCGATAAAGTGAATGGACCCGTCCACCTCCAATGGCGCAGTCTCCTCTTCACTATGAACAGGCTCCTATGGTTCCCATGGACACACAACGCAAAACAACAAAAAAGGAATAATAAAATAACAACAATAAAATAATAAAAATGTGGTTGATTGCATTGATTTTGTCACAAAATAAGTTCATTTTAGAAGAAATTACTATTTTGGATTGACATGAATAAAAGGAGAAGAAACAAATAAATAAGGCAAGCATGGCTGCATCCATGGGGAATAGGGATAACGACCCTTTACCAATTACACTTTATTGCCCGTTATTAACTTATTCTATGTACAGTACATTGATCAGTATGTTCTAATTTGAATTGGTAAAGGTACATCTTCATACACCACAGGCCTCATCCTGCCCTCAATATTACCCGGCTCATGTGAGCAAACATACATACCCAATTTCATCATTCTTGCTATTGATTTCTACAAATTAATTGCTTACCCTTTGCTATTAAAAGAGTAGAGTCTCGTAGAAGTTAGCAAACTGATCATATTGATTATGCCAACCCCTTACCAAACGAACAGTTTTGAGCTAATGTTGCATAGAACAGGACTGGGCTAGTCACTTTATTAGAGAGTGATCATAAAGTGGCTGCTATTAGAGGAGCCATTAGTAACATGTTCTCCTGGTAGAACATAAGACTGAAGCATCATGGTCTTTGACCTGTAAATTCAAATAATCAGCCAGGGTACTAGGCTACATGCCAGAGGCTTTGGCTCCAACTCATTTCTCCATGGTAACATGTTTGGTAAGGGTGAGATAAGGATATAAATTCTTATTATTGCTCACCTGATGGATGATGGTGTAGACCTCTAGTGAAGCTCCCACAGCTGTCACAATCTTGTCAAAGTTGGAGACGGCTTGACCAAGAGAGAATATCCCGATTAAGACAGCGAAAAATACCTGCAGAGGTGGGAACATACAGTCCATTTATCACATCCCTCTCCTACCACACTTCCCCCTCCCCACTCCCACCCCCACCCCACTTCCTCCAACAGTCATTCAGTCTCAATGGGCAGTGCACATTTGCGCTAGCAGTAGAGTTTAAAATGACTCCTATAATAATCAAAATAATGGCTACAATGTGATCTTTCCAAGTGTAAAATAATTAGGAGCAATCCTGTCTGCTGTCTTGTGTGTCAGGGAATTCCTCCAAGATGCATGGACCAACTAAGATAACCTTTTCCAGAGTGTTCCCATGACCCTGGGATGTGACAGAAAAAAAATTTGGTTCTGATTGGGCAGGACTTCAGCTAGGTTTTGCATTGTCCCCAGTGTATTTGGTAAATTGTAATCTTGCTAGTGCTTTAGAATGGGGCAATCTCATGGCCTGATTTTGATAAAACTTGGCATGAAAGTTCCCTATAGCCCCTGAATGTGACAGGAAAATTCTGGTCTCAAAAAATATTTGACAGGAAAGATGAAAAGGAATTGCTAAGGCCTGAAGATCATCAACCTTTGGACTCTACCAAATGATTGGCAATCTATTGAACTTCAAATCATTACAGAAAAGATTGTGAAAACATTTTCATTGACATAATTGACTTAGTGTTTTTTTTTTTTTGTTTTGTTTTTTTGTTGGTTGATATCAACAACAACAAACCAAACTATTCATAGGTTGAGGAGGAATAGTAAGAACAAGAATGCACAGACTGGACAGAAATCTTGAAGCAGCTTGCTCTGTAGCAGCAAACAGCTAAGCAGCTGCCTGTGAATGTCTGTACTTTATAGTCAGGCAACAAGCCACACTACAACAACTTGTACTGTGTGGGTGGCATTGTAGTTCACATATGGCAGCTGTCATGGCTGGGACCCAGCACTTGTTTGTTTTTATTTGGTCTGATTCTTTTGACCTGTTCCAATTTAAAATTATTTCAGAGAGACCAAAGTCACCAGATATTGACAAGAATTTGAGTCCACCACAAGACCTGAGCTGGGAAAGCATTCAAAAAACAAGTCCCACCGCAAAGACAGAAGTACTACTGCACACATTTACTGAATTTGGTTAGGAAATGCCTGTTGATAAATATTGAACGAACACACACACACACACACACACACACACGCACACACACACACTTACACACACACACACACACACACCACGAACACACATTCACACCACACACATACTTACACACACAACACACACTTACACACACACACACACACGCACACGCACACACACACGCACACACACACACTTACACACACACCACACACTTACACACACACACACACACACACACACACACACACACACACACACACACACACACACACACACACACACACACACACACACACACACACCACGAACACACATTCACACCACACACCACACACATACTTACACACACAACACACACTTACACACACACTTACACACACACTTACACACACACTTACACACACACACACACACACACACACACACTTACACACACACATACACTTACACACACAACACACACTTACACACACACACCACGCACACACACTCACACCACACACACACACTCAACACACCACACACATACACTTACACACACAACACACTCCACGCACACACTCACACCACACACACACACTTAACACACCACACACACACTCAACACACCACACACATACACTTACACACACCACACACACACACACCACACACACACACACACACTCAACACACCACACACATACACACACACTTATACACACACCACACACTACACACACACCTACACACACACACCTACACACACACACCACACACACACCACACACACACCACACACTTACACACACACACACACACTTACACACACACACACTTACACACACACACACACACACACACACACACACACACACACACCACACACACACACACACACACCACACACACACACACACACACACACACACACACACACACACACACAGCACACACACAGCACACACACATATTTTGATGATTTTAACACAAATATTTGGATGTAAAATGAAAGTGAGTACCTGCACTCAAAATATATTTATTTGGGAGACAGCCAGACCATTGTAGTTGGTGTGGTAACTCAGAGTAAACCACTAAAGTGATAATAATGGTGGCACAAAATAGAGCAAGTTTAGAAAATGTCTGAGGTGACCTTTCTTACAGAACACCAAACCATTTCTTAGACCACATTTGTATTTGAGCAGTCATGGCATCTCAGAGGCTTGGCAGCTGCTTCAAGTGGTTTAAATAGGTCAATAGAATTAGAAAATTAACAGAGCAAATTAGATAACTTACTACTCCAATAAATTAGAGTGTCTCTCTGTTGTACAATCCCACACACAGAAAAACAGCTGGAATCCTAGTGACCAGATGTGTTCTTGGGTTGGTCAGTACTTGGGGAGACAAAAAAAATTATGCATCTGGAAGCTGTTTTCATGGCAACCAGGCAGATGTCATCATAATGCTGGAGATGTTTAATTGTTTTGCACATCCACATCTGGAATATGCTGCCCCTGTTTGTGGATTACATCACATTGGAGACTTTACTAAAGTAGAAAAAAAGTTCAAAATTGCTTTCCAAATATTCACACAAATGTTGGGCCAAAATTATCAAGATCTATCAATCACCAGTGGAAATCAATCTCTAGAAAATTATAGAATTTTTCTGAAACCTTTTCAAAATCTTGAGGATGAAATAGTCTTTTCCTTCAGATGTA
>OZ017786.1:13296818-13356818 GCA_963969325.1 Lycopodina hypogea
GTGGTATTTGTCAAATCACAGGCAACACTTGATGAGTTGGGACTAACTCAATCTGAACTGGAATCATAACTGGCCGGTGGAATGCACACAAATGCGATGTGGGCCGCATATTCACATTATCATAAAATATAAAGTCATTTATTGGATCGTCCACTGACTCTAATTGAATCTTGAGGTGTTATAGTGATGTGTACATACACATGCAGACAGATAGCAGTATAAAGAAATGAATAAGCAAAATTGTTCCATTTCTCATGGTCATTTTAATTCAAGGATTCAAAAGGAAAATTCTATTGAAGATTCTATTTTTACACGGACATAATTTAGATGAGATGAGATCTTCTGGGCTCAAGCGGATGCAAGCTGTGTGGGAATACAACGGCCTGATTTGCCGGCTACGAGGAGGTGCACCAGGTAGCCTGTCACACACAGTGGGTGTTCCTTGCCTGCCAAAAACTGAACAAACTTAATCAGACATTCCGTCCCATGTTGCCAAGAGGTCAATTTGAGGACAACTACTTAAAACATCCACAAGGGTTCCTTGATGTGGAGCAAGTGATAGATTTCTACAAGGAGTTGTAAAGGCCTGTCAATGTATCACTCCATTAGTGGAGGGCTGCATTCCTTGCATGTCTGGTTACATGGAAGATGTGTATGTACAATGCAGGACAGAGCCTATCTATATGTACACATACAAGTTATTATTACAATTCCAATGTCTTAATTGTAATATCATGGAACAGTGAGATAGACACAAACATTGAAATATAGCAAATATTGACCACTTCTAACTGGTTCCAATGATGTATGTGTGCGTGCGTGCGTGTGTGTGTGTGTGTGTGTGTGTGTGTGTGTGTGTGTGTGTGTGTGTGTGTGTGTGTGTGTGTGTGTGTGTGTGTGTGTGTGCATGTGTGTGTGTGTATGTGTGTGTGTGTATGTGTGTGTGTGTGCATGTGTGTGTGTGTGTGTGTGTGTGTGTGTGTGTGTGCGTGCGTGCGCGCGCACGCGCAGCATCGACAAACTTTATCACTTTCCCTGATATCTACTACTAATTCTAACACACCAGTAGAGAGACACCCTCAAGGGACTGGACAATGGCCTTCTGGCTAGTGTTTAAAGCATGACCTCATCACATGACCACTTAGATGGAAATGACCTTATCACATGAATACAAAGCATGACCTCATCACATGACCAGTTATACAGAGCATGACCTCATCACATGACCACTTCTACACAACCATGAGAACGGGTGACTGTTAACCTTGCTTACCAGAATCCAATGGAGTAACAGACGAAGACGAGGAAGTAAACCACACCCAGATTGAGGCTGACAGTCACACCTCTTTTCTTAGTCGTTCCACCAGCTTCAAACAATCTTTGATCATACCTACGAGGAGACATAGAGTACACTAAGATGCCTTCTAAACACATGCAATCATATGCATATATAATGATTTCTGACCAACGCAGTCAATAATTTCTGATCCACAGTTATACGTATACAATAACCAGTGTCACTCAGTCATGCATTGATACTAGTTCAGAGTCACGTGGTTACACAGAAGGATAAATAAACTTGCATCAGTATGTGTGTGCTGTAGTGATGGCAACAGTCTCTAGTGACTGACCTGTCAGCCTCGATGGCCTCCCCACCAAACGCCACCACAGTCCTGATGGACGTAATGGCTTCCTCCACAGTGGCACTGGCGGAGGCTTGCTGACGCTGCTCTTTAGAGGTTAACACGAGAACAATCTGCCCCAGAAGAAAGAATGCCGAGATATGATGAATATATTTACATGCCATGCATGGGGGATTAGATTGGAAATGATATCAGTTGGTGAACTGACAACATACTTGCTAAGACAAACTTCACACCTGCCCCAGTCTGCACAGACTGCTGGAGTGCTTCTGAAAGGAGGAGGGGGCGGTCACGCCACCAGCACGGAGGCAGTATGAACACTAGCATAACTAGTCCATACGGTAGTCACATATACTAGAAACATCATATATATGAACTAGTAATCTATTCTCAATAGCATATCTACTTCACACGGTAGTCACATATACTAGAAACATCATATATATGAACTAGTAATCTATTCTCAATAGCATATCTACTTCACACGGTAGTCACATATACTAGAAACATCATATATATGAACTAGTAATCTATTCTCAATAGCATATCTACTTCACACGGTAGTCACATATACTAGAAACATCATATATATGAACTAGTAATCTATTCTCAATAGCATATCTACTTCACACGGTAGTCACATATACTAGAAACATCATATATATGAACTAGTAATCTATTCTCAATAGCATATCTACTTCACACGGTAGTCACATATACTAGAAACATCATATATATGAACTAGTAATCTATTCTCAATAGCATATCTACTTCACACGGTAGTCACATATACTAGAAACATCATATATATGAACTAGTAATCTATTCTCAATAGCATATCTACTTCACATGGTAGTCACATATACCATAAGGGGTTGCTCTTACGGAGGAGGAGATGATGACCGCCATGGTGATGAAGGGAGTCACTCCTAGTAGTAGCAGCGTCAGTCTCCACTCCCTCACAAAGCCAATGATGAATCCGGCGAAGAACGTGGTCATCCACTGTATGAAGACAGCCAGCTGGTCTCCTATGCCATCCCGGACCTTCTGGATATCACTAATGGAAAATAACACCACAATCTCACATTATACATCAAGTGTATTGTAATAAGTTATATATTGAGGGAGTGACTTTCAAAAACAGTTGTTTGTTTTTGTTGTGTTGTTATCTAGGAAAACACACAACTTTCCCACCTTAATCCCCTGGGAATATATTCTGGTACCAAAAGCCACACCCAGAACTTGATGTGGGAAATTGTATGTTGCACAGACTCATGTGCTCAGAATATAATCACCTGGTCCTCGGAAGCTAAAACCATGTAATAAAACAATTACTCTGTAACTTTCAGTAGAATACCCACAGCTTCTGCTTGGAGTATCTCGTTCTGATTGTGTGGACAGGAGATCCACTGAGGTTAATATCCCCATTACTCTGTGTGTAGCCATTGCCCAAATATGGTAGCATTGCTTTAGGACTAATAGGTGCAGTCTAGCATATTAGGAATAATAAGCGAATATTTTAGAACAATAGGCTCATGTATTAAATTGTATATACTTTACAATAATAAATTGAATTTACTTCTACGCTGAGAGTATTGTAGGGGATGAACTCAGGCAAGTGAAATTGTTGGTATACTCATTTCTTCCCATCTTTGAACCATTATGAAATCGAAAATTATGAAAATCATCTCATATCATTTTATTTTATTCAGTCAATCAGGATAATAATAAATAAATATAATAAAATGCATCAATTATTGCTACTGTTGTAAACACATGTTTTTTCTTCTTCTGGTTATTGTTTGTTTCTGGGGGATGGAGGATAGGGAGAGATATGGTGGGAGGGATAAAGGAAAGAAAATTTGATATGTAAAAAAAAAATAGATATATAATGGTTTGGTGTGATTGTCATGCTTGCCACCACATGTCATATGCATGCTGGATCCTCTGGCATACAACCTAAGCCACACCCTCTGCTACACACATTGGTAAGGAGGGTGGGAGGGGGCAGGGAGGTCACTTGGGTTCACTGATGATAGACTCCAAATGGAGTGGGGGTTCAACAGGCGCTATTGTTCTTATGCTTGATTCTGAACATAGCTTGAGAGAGAGTGCTTAAAATGGCTCATCAAAGAAGGCCAAACACACTTCAACTTGTACAGCATCTAGGATAGGAATAGCAGCCAATAAGTGGTCCTGTGTGTGGTGTGTCTACCATGGGAAGACATTGTACCTTCAGCCATATTGTGTTACACTTATAAGACAGCTGCTCAATTAACACATCTGCTGCTCAATTAACACATCTGCTGCTCCATTAATTACAGATTAAATAATGATATACAGAGGATTGGTCTATTTTCTACAGTCCAACAGCACCTGCTCTAAGAGCTAACAAGTAATGGATGTCTGGATCAGCTTCCTTCCTCTTCACACCACAAGCATTAAACTACAGCCACTGTAAGCACTTAACCAAAACCACAAGCACTTAAATAAACCACAAACACCTAGCAGTCACCACAAGGTTTGTTTAGTGCCTAAACCAGATAAAAAGTTAGAAAGAGAGACAAGGATATAACTCAAACAATGGGATGAACTTATATGACAGACAAATCTGAACCTCTTGGATTGCTTTTAAGACTTCCAAGGAAACTTCCTGACAGGATCAAAAGCATGAAGAGGAATCTGCCTGTCAGGATCAGAAACAGTAAGTGTCCAACATAAATGATTTGTTGAATCTGACACCCTCTGAAACCTATTGCAGTAAGCTGCAAGGCCAACTCCTGATGGGATGGCTGATCAGGTGAGAGGGTGTGGTCTATTTGCAGGAAATAGAGTCGATTTCCTATCCCTAACTGTTGTCCAGTGTTTGCTCAGCAGCTAATTAGTAAGTCCTCACTATTGAATCTCAAATGTACCAACACCCTCTGTCCTTCAGAGGTGAGGCAGATTACACTCCCTTCTTCAACCATCTGTCTCCATGACTCAGCTCGACTCTTGACAGCACTATGTCTGAACTGTCACCTCAGGCTCCAGGACCTGAAGGGGTTGGGAAGAGAAGTGTCCTGGGAACATGAAATGGGTGGAGGAACAATACCACTTGGGCGGAGTAACAGGAATGATGAGTCAGCTGTATTACTTGCTCATTAACGAAATCCTTAAAAAATCCGTCAGAATGGTTGTGACCAACTAATTTGAAGCACAATTATAAAAATAAAAAAAAGAAGACTGGTAAATAGTAGTAGTAGTGTGGTCTCTGGCCCTGAAGGCATTTGGAAGAGGTTGAAGTCAGTGTGTCTTCCTTCAGCAGCCTCCAATGCATGGGCTACAGAGCCAGAGGGAGGGCTGGGAGAAGGTTGGATCTTGATGTTAGGAAGTGGACCCTAGCTTGCAGGATTAGACACTCCTGCTGAGGCTAATTGATTCTGCATTCCTTCTTTACTTGGATTATGTGAATGAATAGTAGTGTTAATTAGTTAATAATTCTGAGCATCCGGTTTATTGTTAGGGAACAGTAACTGCAATTAGATTAAGTAATCCTAGAAAATTCTCTTAATTAAATAGAGACATGCTCTATATTTGAGTATAGGGCTGTAGGCTTGAATTTAATAAGTTCTACTTCATTTGTTTAATGTTTGATTTGTTGAGTTAGAATACATGAGACAGTAACTGGGTCCAATAAGTTGTGTAGAAACCACTCCATGTATAGCCTAATACATGACCACACCTTCTCTGACCTTCTCTGACCTTCAGATGCCAGATCTATTATTAGACTTGGCTACAGTCCAAGCTGCCCATGGACCAACCTTGGGTGTTTTCTGATACGATAGTCACTACACTAGTGACCATGCATGTTCACAATAATGTGGTTAATCCCATCATCATGATGGATTTCTAGGATGCGATGGGATCTCTGTTATAGTTGCTCTTACAAGTTGAGTTGGATATCAATGGTTGTTGGATATCAATGGTTGTTAGGCAGTTAGACTACACACAGAGTTCAGGAAATGGCATGTTATTGAACATGATCATCATCATTCCAGGTGGAACACGATCAGCTGATGTAGTTGGTCAAAGGTGGGGTGATACCAGACGCTAAGGCACGTTCTGTGTGGCAGGATCAACAATGGCCTAATTTGTGAGTTGTGAGACCAATCCAAGAAGCCATTCAACTGTGAAGCCACATACAAATATATCTAATTCCTTGTGGACATATGTTTGGGTTGTCGGAAAGCATCTCCAGGGAACCAAACTCTATCATCACAATGACACTTTCCTTGTTTGTGTAGCTACTAGCTTAAGAGTTGACATGTGTGTGCTAACAAACCATTTTAGTTTCAATGCTCTGTCCACCTAAAGGTATGGCAAATATACAACAGCTCATACAATAAAGAAAACCTTTTCTAATTCATAATTTTCCCTCTCCATGATTAGCAACCTCCTTTGATAAACCACCCCCTTTGATCAGTAAGCACCTTAAATTAGCAACCCTCTTTAATTAGCAACCACTTTAATTAACAACTTTCTTTAATCAGTAACCTTTGATTAGTAACCATCTTTAATTAGCAAATTTCTCTAATTAGTAACCTCCTCTGATTAGTAACCTTCTTTAATTAGTAACCTTTGATTAGTAACCATCTTTAATTAGCAAATTTCTCTAATTAGTAACCTCCTCTGATTAGTAATCTCCCATATGAACAAGAGGGTGGATGAGGACAATCATGAGTGGCCCACCACTTCCCTTCTGCACATCAACAACTAAAACTACCTACAGCATGTACTATTGCAGACCAGCTCTCAGCCGATATGATCTTGTATCCAATCATAAAGAACGTGCATGTTGACCTGTACCCACTCCATTGGTGATGTTAAAAAAAAGGAACTTCAATAAATAAGGTTGAAGTCACTCTGAATGAGATCAAAGCACATAGAATGAAAAACAGTATCCATTGGCCAGGTTGACAATATCTCTACAGGGACACGCACTGGACCAACACCACACTGGGTTGAGGCAGGTTAAAGTAGGTTGACAATAGCTCTACGGGGACACACACTGGACTAACACCACACTGGGTTGAGGCAGGTTGAAGTAGGTTGACAATAGCTCTACAGGGACACACACTGGACCAACAACACCACACTGGGTTGTGCTGAGGCAAGTAGTGTTCATGAGAGAAGCAGATGCCATGTGGTGCTGATAAACTTCCCGATGTCAGGACATAGATGAAAATGCTTTCCTAATGGTACTTGATATCAGGACAATGTAATAAGTTGTTACTATATATAGCTATATGATGAGGGGCATGGCCTGAATTCTCACCACAACTTTTAATTGGAATTACAATTGATCACATTATCACCACAAAAAAAAACAAAAAAAAAAAAAAAAAACATGAAATTAATGAATGTTCACTTGCTCTCATCAGATATCAATACCAGACAACAAATGATTGCCACATTAACATATTCTGGAATTAATTAATGTTGTTTCTGAATTATTGATGATCTGCTCACCATAAGTGATACTCACCAGCATCAGTAAGTCTATATTAGTGGTTTACCTGGATTAGCATATTCCAAAAGCCACGCCCTTTTGCAGAGGCACAAAAAAAAACAAAAAACTATGCTGTACCCTAATTGGACCCCTTTTTTAAAGTACTGCAATGATACTAGATGAGATCAGTTCCCCTGTTCAGTGAACAAATCCACTTTAATTTTCACATTAATATCCTCACCAGGATTTGAAGTTACTAGATTAATTTTCTTAAATGTTCGGTGTGTGTGTGTGTGTGTGTGTGTGTGTGTGTGTGTGTGTGTGTGTGTGTGTGTGTGTGTGTGTGTGTGTGTGTGTGTGTGTGTGTGTGTGCGGACGTGCGTGGGTGATACTCACTTTGAAAGCCGACTGGACAATTCTCCACTTGACTGCTTGTCAAACCACTTGGCCTCCTGGTATAACACAGCACTGAAGAATCTCTGCTTGATCGTTTTAGCCTGTCCATCTGCCGATAACTGGAAAGAAAATATCTGCACTGTCCCAACAACTAGCACAGCGAGTGCAATTCCAACAAAGCTGAGAACATAGCGATCCACTTGGATGAGGAAATCAGTGTCGTTCAAGCAATCTGCCAACTCTGTCACACCCAGTTCCAGTGCTGCATCAAAATTGAGAACCGGTGGAAGGAGAATGTAATCCTCACTGCAGTTCACTACTCCACCAGTGAGTGCAGTGAAGTTGATAAATCCTGAGAGGATTAGATCCGGATCGACAATGGTAAATCGAGGTGTGCTCAAAAAATCACGTGGATCAAACCGGAACTCAAAGTTGGCTAACTGCTTGGAAGTGAACTGGTTGACAAAGGCATTGGTCAGGAGCCCGAAGAAGTGCATAGAAAGAGGGAGAGCTACGCCATGAGCGATGGCCGACACTGTGCCTAGCACCAGCAGGGCTACGTCTAATTTAGAAGCAAAACTAAACTAATAGAAAAAGAAATGTTATGGATACATTTAGTGAGCAAGTATATTTGATAAAATGTCCATTACATAAGGATTACTCTATGTCATTGGCACACTTACCAGTGATGGTACTGCCCCAAGTATCTGCAGTATTCTTCCTATCTTGCTGTACAGAATAATGATCATATAATAAATGTATTCTATTCAAGGTCTGCAAAGTTATGCTCAATTCAGATGAAATACATGTATATTTGGCCAATACAGTGGGCCACCTGGCCACACCTCTTCCTGCGGGTATGTAAGGCTAAAATGACAAAAATGGCACTTAGGCTGGTTCACAATATGACAATAGGTCATGGAATACGGCTCTAACTTGACCAGTAGCCTGCACGAACTCCACTAGCAATGAGGCATGCACATATTTGAAACATCTGATTGTCAGACACACTGAACCTGACGCTGGATTACAACCAGGGTCTATTCCAGCCCTCACATAGCTGTTGGTTTCATTTGACAAAACGGAGGGTGACGGTTAATGTTCACAAATTAAAACGATAAGATGGTAAGTGACAAATGACAGGAGGGAACAAAACGATGAGCTATCATTATATTGTGAACTGGCCTTCAGAACACACCTTAAACTTGACATGTACAACTTGGCATGCCACACATCATGACTGTGGGTGGGAGCAACTTGGGCTGGGTCCCACCAAACCACACAAAATCCTCTGGGAGTGTCAGGCTAAAAATATCAAAAATCAGTACTTGGTCAAATCTGTTGACATGGGTTGAGCCACTTTTGACTACACTTCTTCATGTGGTCATGTCATTATACCCTTGGCCAAGCTGGGGTGTTCTTACCAGTACATCCATATATATTTTACTCCAGTTGCCTCTGGGCTACTCCTTATAGTGAGGGCCAGTCCTCTCCTACTACTTGCCTCTCCCCCACCCCACCCCACCCCCCCCCCCCCCACCCCCCCTCCCCCCACCACCCCCCACCCCAACAACATTATGCTTAGCTATAAGATGGGAATGTGCCAGGAATTTAACACCGATTCCAAATCCCACGCAACTTTTGATCAGACAAGTTCCCAGACTCCAGGAAAATCAGACAATGGTATATTCTTTGGTTACCATAGCAACTAGCCCATTAGACATAACTGATAGATATATATATATATATATATATACATACCTATACTATAAAGTGGGAAGTATGTATGTTCGTCTGTCCACTTACCCTCGATTCACACTTGAATGGTTGAAGTTAAACCCACAGACCCATATATATTTAGAATCAGTGTCACCAGGGGAATGTCTTAAGTATGTCTACATGGCCACACCCCTTTCTATATTCAAAAAGAACCAAAAATGGTACTTTTTCCAGAAAAAAATAATGGAGCTACAGGCCTAAAACTTGTCATGCAGACACAACTTGATTCTATAAATAACATGGGGTGGGTCCCATGTGGCCACACCTCTTCCTCTTTGTGTGTAAGGCTAAAATGCAAAAGTGGTATTTCTAAAAAAATATTTTGACCTAATCACATGTTCACTTTTGTTTTATAAGTCTATGACATGTCTTCAAAGCAGACATTTTTGTGACTACAGCCCACCAAAGGTGAGCCGAAAACTGCCAGTAGAGCAGGTTTTTCACTAGTATACATGAAAGGAAATGTTTGTCTGACTGCCTGCCTGTCCGTCTGTTTGTCTGTCTGTCTGTCTGTCTGTCTGTCTGTCTGTACATTTGTACCATCATTCCGACCAAATCTATGTAGATTTCTCTGAAACTTGGCATGACCATAGGTTTTGATCCAACTTAAAACATGGGGTACAAAATCCAGAAAATGATGACCATGGTAACGAAAAAAATTTCAAAAAATGGTACTTTTGCCAGACAAACCCTTGGAGCTACAAACCAAAAACTAAGCATGATTATACCACTTGACTTAGGGAGTAATATGGGCTGGGTCACACCTAGCCACACCTCTTCCAATCCTATTGGTGCGTAAGGTTAAAAATACCAAAAATAAAAATTATTAAAAAAATTCTTGAACCAAAGGAGTTAATGCCTGTCCACACTACTAACAGGTTTGTACCTCTCTCCAGCAACACCTAGTTCCAGATGTTTTCTTGCGGCCACACTGGCATAGTATTGAATCCTCTACACATAACGTGGGTAGGCTAAATAATTGGCTGGGCTGATTAATTGGTTTGCCTCTACTTCATGTAGAAACAGGACATTTTATTTTCTCGTGTGCTACTTTGTTCTGTCTTTTTCCCTCTGCAATGTCATCACACTAATGGAGGTGAGAGCTGCTAGTAGCTAAACTCCTAATAGCACACATCAACAATAAAGCCACGAGAATGTTAAATGAATCTGAGCCACTAGAAACCAACCCTTCTGAAGGTTTAAGGTGGAACCGGGTAGAACCCATTGGGATGAAACCGGGTGTAGTGTGGATGTGTGGAACCAGTTCCAGACACGGGTGAAACCGGTTTTGTGTGCAGTATGGATAGGCCTTAAGACCCACAAACCCATATATATTTGAAATCAGTATCGCCTGGGGAACATTTAAATAAACCATAGCCAAGTGGTTATGGCACAGGTCTACCAATCAGAAACTTCCAGGTTCCACTTCTTCCTGGTTCATACATGTGGATATATATGCATTTACATATATTGTTTGATCCACTTTACCACCAAATCACCAAACAAAATAAAGCCCTATCTGGATAGGCACATCTTACACCAACAATGTTTTTAGCCAAAATAAATTTGGGCCACTTAGATGCACCTCTTCCTGTGGGTGTGTGAGTTTATCACAAATTGTTACTTAGTATAGACCCTTGGACCTGACATCTAAAACTTGGCCATAACACCCCTCATGACTCTGAGGGAGACATGGACTGCGTCCCACCTGGCCACACAATCCTCTGGGAGTATCAGGCTGAAAATACCATGGCATGGACTGGCCACACCTCAATGTGGGCATATCATTGTACCACTGGCAATGCCAGGTATGCCTGCTAGTACACACACACAACACACACACACACACACACACACACACACACACACACACACACACACACACACACACACACACACACACACACACACACACACACACACACACACACACACACACACACACACACACACACACACACACACACACACACACACACACACACACACACACACGTTGAGAGTGCCCAAGTGATGCTTACCTGATGCAAAAAGTGGGAGAGTTTACTGATGGATTAAGTGGGCAAGTCCATAACCATGCTGGGCGTGGCTCCATTGGATGTTATTTTAAAACTATCACCCATAGAACCCAATTGAACATGCCAAATTTTTTCCCAGTCGTCCCAGTTACACGCAAATAGAAAAAGATAGACAAATGGGCAAAATATTGCAACTGCACCTTTTATTATGTAAGATCACCCCACCCACTCTAAGAGCTCATGCCAAATGTCATCCCAATCAGACTTGCGGTTCTCCAAAATTCCAGCGGTTATGCACAAATGGTAAAAAATATATTAATAGGCAGAAAAATTCTTCAATTTTGAATTTAAATATATAAAAAATAAAAAAGCACCCTCCCCAAGTGTTCATGCCAAATTTCATCCCAACGGACCCAGTGGTTCTCTAAATCCCAGCAGTTATACATGAATAGAAAAAGATAAATAGATAGAGAAAATATGGCAATTCAAAATTTGTTTATGTAATAAACTAATAACCATACCACACCCATCAGAAGTGCTCATACCAAATTTATCTTAATCTGCCATGCAGTTATATAAATCCCAGTGGTTATGCATAAATAGAAAAAGATAGATTGATAGACAAAATAGAGAAAGATAGAGAAAATATGTTAATTTAAAATTTAATCATGTAATAACCATCTACACCAAGTACTAAAGCAAAATTTCATCTCTATCGGCCCAGCAGTTCTCTAAATCCCAATGGTTATGCATAAATAGAAAAAGATAGATTGATAGACTAAAATACAGTAAAATAGACTTTAAAATCAACAAAATGCAGCCATTTAAAATTTCATCATGTAATAATCATCCCACGACCACCCAAAGTCCACATGCCAAATTTCATTCCAATGGGCCCAGCGGACAGATATTTCCTTTTATGTATATAGATACCAAGTTGCAAACCTGTTTCTATGTTCTGATTTGTCTCTGCAATAGCTGAAGGGATTTTGATGAAACTTTGCAGACATGATCTTTGGGTGCCTGGCTGTGATAAAAATTTTAAAATTTTCCAACCCTGTAGGGGAAAAAAAAGGGTTCAATCATTCCATTAAAGAAAGGCCTGAAAAACTTTGGCTAAGTGGTTAAAGCGTGAGGTTTGTAAACAGGTCTGTGCTTTAAACCCAGTTGCTTCTCTTTTTTTTGTCCTGTTTTTCACCCCCTTTTTTCTTCTGTTTTTCCCCCCTATCTTTTTTTTTTTTTTTTTTTTTTCCAAATACCTCTTTTCATGTGTCACTTTTTCTTCCCCCACCCACACACCTGGGCCACATCTTCAAGTATACACTGGTTGTATATTTTTTCTGAGGAATTCACCAAGACTGAACATTTGCATATCTGAATAAATTGAAATATCAAATAATTTCCTTCCAGCCAACAATAGCAGTTCTCAGTGCAGAAGTGGTTCTATCATTAAGTTAATGTTGTGATATCAGGTTGACCAACATCTAACATGTTATCATAAAAGAAGATGCTTAACAGTATCACACACTACATTGCTAGCTACTTTTCAGCTGGTTGAGCAAGAAAATCTTATCCGCCAATTTGGCAATAGCTTCACCCCCCTCCCCCCCAGGTCTATCACCGCCACTAAACTTTAACTTAAAACTTTAACTTAAAACCTAAACGCCCTATACCAGCGTACCCTACAGACCATGAACATTCAATTGGAACAACAAAAAACAAAACAAAATAGCTTACCTCTCCACCTTGTCCATATGTTAGCTCTGAAATCCCTTTTTCCCCGCGAGTCACCCGCTTTCAAAATAGCATGATCAAATGGTTGTATTCCTGCGCGAAGTTAGTGGAATGAAGGAAGTGGTAGAAATTGCGATCAATACAACCCATGCACCGCCCTATAAATTGAATATTCCCTATTTTCAGATAGCTAACGGGCTGAATTGAAGAGAGCAGAATTGTAGAGAGCAGAATTGTAGAAACTGCACCGTGCACTATTTTGACTTATTTCACTAGTGTGGCTATGGCATTTCAAATATTGTATTTAGTTGCAGCCTGCGTTTGTATTACCCAGGTTGTTGCAATAGAACTACCTACCTGTCCCGAAACTAACCTCACGAATTTTGCCGTCACCCTTGGCACGAACCTCGACTGTGCCCTGGCCTTTAGGATGGCAAACGATACTCCCACTACAGACGACGGTATGAATGCTCTGGATAAAATTTGCATTGCAGGTTGCGCTGGCGCAATTGTACAATTCCTCACTGTCAATTGTACTGATCCTCTTCAAGCTGCGGGTCTCACGTTTTGGTGCCAACCTGCAGATTTCGGAGAAATCCGACGCTGCAGATCCGCTCTGGATATAAGAGAAGAAGGGCTCTTCACCAGCATGGACATTATAGCTTGCGGATCTTTTAATGAAACATGCCCTGCAAATTGTGAAGAAGGACTGGAAAAGTTGTCCGAGGAGATAGGATGCTGCTTTCAAAATATTTATAATTCCTCAGCAGAGGTCTTATCTGGATTGGTGTCGAGTCAAATAATTACACCTGTTGAAAGTACTCTTATCGCTGTGCTCTCCAATTCTGCTCTATGGGATGCTTGTGGTGTTGACATACCTCAGTCATGCACCAGTCCAATTTTTCCAGAAGAGATACTAATAACCACCACTGGATCTCAAGTGTTTTTTGGTTGCTCTCTATTTACTACAATTATCTTCTGTCTTTTTGCTCTGATTTTTTGATTTACCATTTGTATTTGTAGTGGACAGATGTATATGAATTAGCCTTTGAACAAACCATTAGAGATCATATAAATGAACATGTATATATCTACTCTTGAAAGCAAATAGAAAAAATTAAAGTTTTATTTATATATACATACATACATACATACATACATGCATGCATACACACACACACACACACACACACATACATACATACATACATACATACATACATACATACATGCATACACACACACACACACACACACACACACACACATACATACATACATACATACATACATACATACATGCATGCATGCATACACACACACACACACACACACATACATACATACATACATACATGCATGCATGCATGCATACACACACACACACACACACACACACATACATACATACATACATACATACATACATACATACATACATACATACATACATACATGCATACATAATGGTGGTGGAGGGCCACTGCTTGAGGAGATCTACACCAAATTCCAGTATCAGTAGAAGAGCTATGATCCCAGTAAAGCAGGAGGGGGGTTTACAGACACAATATATATATATATATTCTAATTGATAATTCTGATATTAAAAAAATAGAACAAAAGACTTAAAAACAGACCAGTTCTTCATTAATTAATAACTATATCTGTCTATTATGGAGAATGCATATTGAATTCAGTAAGGTTAGCCACTGTAGGCTTCAGAACTGTAGACAAATTTATAGAATGAGCAGCACATATTCTTGGCCACATTCTCCACCTTTTATTGATTTCTGATCTCCACCATCTTTACAAAGTTATAAATTTTGAAGAGTCCTCAGAACTCAACATCATTCACATGGCTTCAGACTAAGAAGCACAGAACTTATTCCAAGTGCACAAAATTATGCAAATCTTAAGATGAGCTATAAACGTATCTAGTAACACATCATATAGAATGGGAATCAATCTATAGAATGGCACACATGATATTACACATATTCCATGAATGATTAACAATGTATATATACATATATAGCATGGTCAATTTAAAATAGGCAGTCCATTCTAAAGCAATAAAAGGGATAATAAGATAAGCCACATCACTGAAGTCTCTCTCATTGCATTTTGCTGTGAACTGTTTGGAAGTAAGAAGGGGTGTGGACAACTGGATGGTAGTGTGACATTGCAGTCTTCAAACAGTGTAGTCAAGCCATTCATTGAAAAAATATTGCTGTCAGACTCCACACAGTTGTCTAGATAGATAGAATAGAGTAAACTGTTGGCACAGCAACCAACATCATTGACCAGTTCTTGCAGGGCACTTGTACAGGTTGAGTCTGGGCAACCATTAGCTAAGGCTTGAGAAGCACACATACAGTTCTCAAATACTTCTGAAGCATTATTGGAGTCCAGAACAGATTCAAAACACTTTTGGTCTCCAGAAACACATGTTCCGTTCACTCCAGTACAACTGGTTCCACCGCAGAGGGCTCCAAAGACTAAATTGCTGAAAGTTTGACCGCTGCACCTTAGGAAGTCTTCGTAGAGCATCCTGGCATCATCAGAACAGAAGATGGCGCTCAACCCAGTTAAATCTTTAGCCATTATGCACTCCTTGACTGAGTTTCCACATGGTTCGAATATGATTTCTAGTCCATCTTCTACCGGAGAACAGTCACTCTGTGCATAGCAGAGCAATAGCATTGCCCCAACCAACACAAGAAAAAGTACCACTTTCATCACGAGCTTTTTCACGTATGATAAACTGGGAACTTGACTAAAAGGAATTGATGTAGCAAAAACCTGTTGATCCTGTTCTGAAGGAGTCTCGTTATGTAGCGAGTTGACAAAATAAAAACTATAGGTCTGAAGTTTTTAATTTGTCAACTTGCTACAACCCCGAGTTGTTGTTTTTTTTTAGCGAGATGACAAATATCACTTCCGTGTAAGGACCAGAAAGGATTGTCACCTCCCGTAGAAAGAGTGGGCAGAATAACACAGCACCACATTGTTGAGCTTGAGCAACAGATTGTCACCTCCCGTAGAAATAGTGGGCAGAATAACACAGCACCACATTGTTGAGCTTGAGCAACAGATTGTCACTGCTGAACAACTAGATCTTTGATCCAAAAGTGCCCCAGACAATAGTAAATAAAATTCCTAGATTGTATGTAACCAACTAGCATGCTACACCTGGACAAAGAATATCAGTGTCCACAATCCTTTCCATGGGAGTAGGAAGCAGGGTTGCCAGGTGCTTGGAGTGAAATGATGCCAAATGACCACACGAAAAATGCCAAAAAAAATGCCACAAAAATTTTTTTTTTTTTAAAGCCACAAAAAGCCACATTATTGGAACAATGAACGCCCTATATTATCAAGTTTTTCACATTGCTTTTCACCTTGGAAATGGATTCTAGTTAATTATAATGGCTTGGTTATCCAAAACCCACTGAAAAACTTTCCCGGATTTGGGGGAAGGGGGGGGGGAGGGGGGGGGGAGGGGGTGGTAGAAGCACATCCCAGACAACCTCTACATATTTCCTCCCTATAAAAAAATTTTTGAAATGCTCTTTAGCATTACCCCCATCCAAGGACAAATTCCTGTTTGGAAGGACCTTCACCTTTTTTCTTAGCTACCCAAAAACCTACCCTATCATAATATAATAAACAGACCACACCCATAGAATATAACATCCTTCCAGTCTTGTGGGACCACATGCTAAATTTTATGTCACCAAACCACACCCATTTTATAAAACCACATCCATAGCCACTCGATCTAAACTTTTGTGAGAACTTGCAGTGAAGTGCACTTGTCAATCCCTTATAGTTTCATGAAACCCTCACCCCCCCCCTTTTATAGTAAGATTAACCCATTAGACATTAGACAGGAAATGGTCACCCACAATTATGTGCTGCTAGCAAGAAAACTGTTAGTATTTCTTTTTTTTTGTGTGTTTCACTGAACTGGTTGGGGTTGCCGAAAAGATAGTTGAGAAAAGGGGGGGGAAATCCAAAATTTGATGTTTTCCCCATTACAAACCATCTTTTCAACCAATATGCCACTTTATCTTAAAAAAATATGCCAGAAAAAAAGGCCACAAAAATTTTTTGTGCAAAGCAGTTGAAAAAAGCCATATTTTTGGCATAAAAAAGCCAACCTGGCAACCCTATAGGAAGTGGGGAGAGGGGAGGACAATCACCCCCCCCCCCCCCCCCCCCCCCATATTTAAACAGGGGCCAGGCCCACAATATATCAATATATTACTATAATTTTTTTTTTGGTCTCTTTGTTAGTGTGATAGCATTTTCTGAACTTATTCCAGAAATTTGGTCATATTTTTAAATTAAGGATATTCATTATTTTTTTCTTATCTAACCATTTTTTCTATTTAGCACCATCTCAGTGTTTAATAGCTAATTTTAGTCTCTATAGCTAGACCCTGTACCTAACACTTAGATAATGAACCAGCTGGTCACTGGAGCCAGGTTTTCGTGAGCTAGTTACTGGATTCTGTAACCAAATCTGATTAATCAGAATCATAATTTTCAAGCTTGTATTTCTAGTATGTCTGTCTGTGTGTTCATGGTAAATGGTAGATAACAAACACCCCATTTTTAAAATGGCTTATAGAAAAACAACATCAAAAATTTTTTTGGTGACATACCACCAAGAAGAGTAAAGGAGGAACTATGAAGACAACTATTTCACCTGCACAAAATAATTACCATGAAATATTTACCATGGAATAATTATGTGGAAGAGTTACCTCGGAATAATTGTGGTAGAATAATTACTGAAATAATTACCATGGAATAATTTCAGGCAGATCCACAAAGTAGCAGAAGGATAAGCTTTGAACAAATTTCAAGGAGCAAGCCTGTATTTATCTGGAGGGCAAAGAGAGCAGCTGCCCTCCCAACAAATGTGGCCAAAGAGTGCCCTTTTTAAAAATAAAGTGTCTTTTTATTATATAAAATGTCCTTTTATTATATAAAGTGCGTTTATTAAATAAAAAGTGCCCTTTTTTTCTTTTTTTTTTTATAAAAAAAATGCCCTTTTATTATATAAAATGACTTTTTTTTCTTTTTTCTTTTTTAAATAAAAAGTGCCCTTTTTTTAATAATAAATGTACCCTTGATATTTCTGATATAAAAATAGAACCAAAAAAAAAATTCCAAATAAAGCTGTTCTACAATAAATTAACAAAAATTCATTCATTAATTACTATAGTAAGTGGGTTCGTTTACTCAGGCATGGAGTTGTGACCAGAACCAGGAAATTTTGGGGGGTGAGGGAGGGTTTAAAGTTTATATGCAATAACACACAATTCCTTCTGGGAAGTTGATAATTACATAAGCAGTAGCACATACACTGGCATTGCTCGGGTCAATGTCAGTAGGGAACATTGTTAAGCCACTCAAAATACCAGTTTTATACCATGTGGCTCTTTTCAAATAATGGCAGCTCTTAAGTAGGCATGTAACTAGCATTGCTTGTTGAATTTTTAAAAAGGGCAGAATGATGTGGAAACATTGTGTAATGCTGAATGGTGCATTGCCAAAATTCAGTTGACAGCACGATTTGCCCATTTTTTGCTGTTATTTTATTTATTTATTTTTTTTTTAGAAAGGTCAGAATGTTTTTGAAGGATGGTGTAATACTGAAAGGTAGATTGCCAACATTCACAGAAGAAAAATTTTGCCTAAAACCCTATAGAAATTTTTGAATTGAAACGCCACAGGAAATTTTGAATTAAAAACAAGGAAATAAATTAACTTAAAATCCCACCGAATTATTTGACCTTGAAGTCCATACTGAAATTCCCTGAAATCACCTGAATTGCCTGAAAGCTCATGATATCTATCAATTTGTCAAATTGGCCTAGATCTCATAGTACAGTTTTGTTACAGTCTTTTAAAAGGTTGTTGGAACATTCAACCCCTTTTGGGGTTCAAAGAGCTCCAAAAAATACCCACAAAACCATATTTGCGCCCAAATACAGCGCCAACCTCTTTGAGAGCACAGCTTACCAACTGATTTTTTTTTAGAAAGGCTAGAATATTTTGGAAACATGGTGTAATGCTGAAAAGTAGATTACCAACAATCAGTGGAGAGCTCGAGCACAGCTTTCCTGTCAGATTACCAACAATCAGATTGAAAAGTTTACATAATATTTGTATGTATGCTTTAAAATGTAATGAATAATTGACACTAGAATGCTATTTGTCTTTCGAATAGAATCTTCTCTTCTTTTTTTTATGAGTATTGCTTGCACATATTCAAGTATCTGAGACGTCAGAGCATATTTTGCTGGCATACAAAAAACTGAAAACTGGTTAAGTCCTCAGACTATATTTAGTTGTACTTTTGTATCATTAAACATCACTATGAATTTCACTGACAGAATGGATGCTAACTACATTGAATATAGTGCCCCCATATGAATTCGGTTCCTACTCCACTGCTTTCCATAAGATGCTTCATCTTGGTACAATTGGAGTCTAGCTGTCCCATGATCATGATCAACAACTGGCCAGGGACACCAGCAGCACTGGAAATGTTCTGCATCCTATTTCGAATGCAGATAGTAAGTGGCTGCATAAGGCAAATAAATACAGCTGTGATCTGAAAGAAAAGTTGAAATATATTCCAATATAAATTTGCAATATCTGGTTTGAATATGAATATAATATGTGTTTTGTAGTGATTTTTTCAGTAGCTGAAAATAAGTAGTGATAAAAAGTAGCAATTTTAAGCTATTTCCATATGGCAACACTGGATTTGAGTCATGAGTTTTCAATAAAACATCTGGGAATGAAGAAGTTTGAATTACATTTGATTGGATATTCTCTACTCAGTTTGGTTATTCTTATTTAAACCTCTGCCTGATGGGTCACCTGTCTACATCTCTTACTGTGGACATATCAGGTCAAAAATGCCAACAAAAAAAATCATGCAATCTATTTATGGTACTTATAGACAGTCAAATTCATTGACCTAGAGATCTAAAAGCATGAAAACACAACTCGAATCTGATAGGGAAGGGGTTGGGTCACACTAGGCCACACCTTTTTATGTGGGCATGTCATTTTACCCCGGGCAATGCCGGGTATATGCTGCTAGTGGTGTATATTAATTATTTAGATTTTAATTAGGCCTTACATTATTTAAACCTATTAAACAACTCTTATTTTCAAAATTCCAATTATTTTTTTTATCCACATATTATTCTTTCACTATTCAAACAATCTATAATTATTATTTTTTCTAAAAATAATCTCTTTCCAGGAGTTAGAACCCATGAGACTGCCTTTATAATGTATGTACCAGCAGTTTATGAACTTTGCTATTAAATTATCCAATTTTATTTTTCTTTTCATATATGACATGATCAAATAGTGGTGTCATTAATATCTTGAAATACTAGAAGAGTATCTGTGACACATAGTTGGAGGGGGGGATATGGGAAGCATTGCCCCATTTCTAAAGTAAATATTATGATGCATCTCTAGTAATTAATGTCCTTTTGAACTTCATATGTGATTTATAAATATAACTTTCTCTAGAAACATCCTTTTGAATGGGATCAGATTATACAATCATAATATTTACCTGTGGCACACAGGTCTAGGTACACTTGGAATGGTTCATGGGTACATCCATATCATTTTTTAAAGAATGAATTTACTTTTTTTTTTGCAAATGATTTACTGTATGGAAACACAAACGTTTGTTACAATTAAGTGGGTGGTTACTCATGAATAAAACAGTTTATTTAATGGATCTATGCCCTAGCCATAACTGCATTCTCCCCAAACAGAGCCAGTGGTCCTATAAACAACCCCTTGAAAATTTCAGGATGAATGGTCCAGGCATCTTGGAGGAGATAGCAAATATGCATGCAGACAGACAGACAGACAAATTCGTGAATTATAGTAAGATTCAATTATGATTAATCATCATTGATGCTGTGGAAAGCTAAAATTACTCTATTATTCTATTATGCTTTACTGCTAGCCTATTATTTCAGCATAATTCTCTCTTTAAAAAAAAAGAAGAAGTTTTTACTATGTATTATTCTCAATATTATGCTAGCATAATCTATCAAAGACCTAAATTTGAGGCAAGTAAGATCAATGGTAACAAATTTTTTTCAAGATTATACATATTAACAATTCATGAATGTGATTGAGATTGTGAGCAAGGTGTGAGATTGATCAGAGCAATGCCATCTGGACCAAGGCCTTGGAGGCCTTGAGGGAGGTGGCCACCTGTGGGCTTGTGGTCTTCACTTCTTCCACTGGAGCTTGTGAAACTTGCGGATTGTGCTGCAGCCGGCCTTTGAGGTGGTGGTGGGATACAGTGTGAACTGCTGGTTCAAAATTTTGCACACCTTTGTGCATCCCAGACCGGCTTGCTGTTGAAGCTCACAGGCTGGTTGTCAGGTGCCCGTGGCTGTCCGTTGAGTTGTTTGATGGTGCTCCACAGTTTTCCAGCGCCCTTCCCCAGATTGATTTCTTACAGGAATTCTCTCCATTTGATGGTCTTGTTGGTATGTACTGCTTTGGAGATCTTACAGTTCAGTTTTTGGATCCGGGGATCACTTGGAAACGCAGCCTGGAGAAGGTCCCGTTCGGCTGTCAGGATTGCTGCCTTTCACGGAAAGAAGGGGTATACCTCACGGATGCGACCTAATGTTCTTGGTTGCCGCCTTGATTAAGGTGCATCTGAAGAGATGCTCGCCGACCATAACGTCTCTGGGTAGTGACATTGCGGTGAAGGCATCCTCGGTGTCGTGACTTGAAGCCTTCCCAGTTGATCTTCCTGAAGTTGGTGAGTGTGCGGTTATCTGAGGTGGACTTGACAAGCTCACACTGGAAGCCAACTAGGATAGGAAGGTGGTCTGAGCCGAGGGCTGCAGCGGTGGTCCATGTCGTGCCCATGTAGAGTGACCAGCATGATGACAGGAGAGCCAGTCATTCGTGAAGTAACTCTTGTGGGAACGTCTTCGTTGAAGACGACGAAGCCTGAGTTTTCGATTTCTTAGGCCACTTGGTTTCCGCAGGTGTCTCCAGCCAGCGCTGAGTGCCACAGGTGGTGACGGGTGTTGAAGCCACCGACAATGATGGTGTTGTCAAGATGGAAAGGTGACTCATACTCAGCCCCTTAGCAGAGGAGCAGCTTGAAGCAGGGGAGCAGTAGATGTTGACGATGGTGATGCAGGAGCCACCCTTCCTGACCTCAATGCCTGCTGCACATTAAACGATTTGTTAAAAATCCATTCTTGAACAAAATTATGGATATATGCCCCACCCCCACCATTCCAAGTGTTCCTAGGCCTGTGTGCCCCAGATAAAAGCCATTCAAATTTTCAATACAAGACAAACAGCCTAAAACACACAACAACAAAAAAAAAACATGGCCAAATGGTTAAGGTATAGGTCTCCACGAAGAATGTCAGCAGTTCCATTCCTGGATTGGGCTTCTTTCTCCTCTTCCCTAGCTACTTTCTTCTTTCAAATAACTAATAAAAAAAAAAGGGGCTTGTTGGGTCCATCCAGGTCACACCTCTTCCTGGTTCATGTGTGTGTGTGCACTCCCAATATATTATGGTAACATTCTGGTATATAGAACACTGATCAATATATCTATGGTCAGTCAGACAGGCTAACCATACCAAACTATTTAAACCTGAACAAATGAGAGCTCTAAAGGAGTAATTCCACAATGAACTACCCCCAACAAGTTATATCAGCACAATCAAAAATAAAGTAATGAAATATATGGCACAAAAAAAAAAAAAGTAATGAAAAGTGATTAAAAATACACTAGCTCTCATCAGCAGAATCATCCAAGTCTTGTGCAAAGCTCAAGTGCTCAGAAACATCATCACCTTCACATGGAATGTCCACCCAATCATCATCCACCCAATCATGTCCACGACTGGTAATGTCTCCATCACATACCAGTGATTCAGCACAGCACTCAGGTTCCTCTAGATCTCCTTTCCTCTTGGAAATCTCATTTTTGTATGAATCGTTACAAGCCAAAGAACCAGCTATGGGAGTGAGGCCCACGACAACCGTAACTGGAAGCATTGCAAGCATGAGTGCTCCACCAGCAACATCTGATGCAGAATTGCTACTCATGCCTCTAGTCACATACCCATAACCAGTGTAAGCCACCATGCAAGGGTACACTATTGGACTTGCAACTATCGTGCCAGCTCCAACAACTTTTTGAAGTGACTGACTCATAAGTGTTCTTACCCGAATTAGTAAAATCTTATTGCCACAGTATCTGTCATTCCTAGCCTTGACTGTGAGGCCATACCAAGTGCTACACTTCAGTCCAGTCACCAATGCAGATAAGCCATGGCTAACTTTCACTACTTTCCAGCTTCTACCTCTTGATTTTGTCATGACTTCATAGTACGCTGCAGCTGAAGGATTGATATCTGGCTTTTTCCACCGTAGTTTCACACGGTCCGCGTCCACACCAACAGCCTCCAAGTCCGTCACTGGTCCTGGTACCATCTCCACCTCAGCCTCTCGTTTTGATGCCGCTGTTGATAAGGACTTGAATACTTTTGAGATGGCGGGACCTTTGGCTTCGCTGAAATACTCATTGGAAAACCTCTTCAATTCTTCAGTTATCAATTCTGGAATTTCTTTCGATAAAATTCTTCGAATTTTGCTACCAACAATCTTCTCATACTTGTTTCTATAGAGAGCAGTGCAGTATTCCTCAGAGGCACTCATATTTTCATTAATGAAATCCAGTAATCGTCCACCCACAACTCGACTGTGCAACACTGTATCATACACAATAATGCTATCATCAAACAGTGAAATAACTTCAGTCTCTAGAGGACTGGGGTTATCAGAAGACGAACATGATTGGTAGCACAAAATCTCATTTTTAAGCTCCAAACGCTTCTTGGCAAAGACTTGAAGGTGAATGTTCATAAGTGTTTCTCCTGTTTCCCCACATAGTCCGTCAGCAATAGGCAGTTTGCCATCAAGTAGCCTTCTCATGTCAGATTCATAATGACTAAGAAGAGCGAATGCTTTTTTCTTTAAAGTAGTTTTCACGACCATTGACCAAGACATGTGAAGATTAGGAACATTGTGAGATGAGCTGAGAATCTTGTGGAACTGCCGTATTAGACACGCCAAGAGATTGCCATCAAAGTTTTTGGTTGAGTTGTATCCTTGTTTCCTTTTGATATTGTCCAGTATATACCGGATTGCATACTGCAGGTTGCTGTTGAATGAGGTGGTTAGTTTGTCACTGTTGGTGATGATGTTTGAGAGAATTTTTCTGTCAGATGATGGAGGTGGGAGTGTGAGGCAGTGGAGTGAAGGGAAATGGTGGAGCATGGTGGAGCCAGCCTGGGAGGTGCCAGCTTTTTGTAGCTGGCGGTGAACATACTTGGTGGCTGAGGTTGGCTTTCCATTCTCATCGACTAAAAGTTGGTCGACATCTCTTAGCAACCACAATAGATCAGGTAGATTATGTTGGTTGGGCATTTGCACCATCTCACAATCCACCATCTTTGACACACCACCAAGAAAGCTATAAAGAGAGAGAGAGAGAGAGAGAAATGTTTAAATACTTTTTTTCTTCTGATAATGACTAAAAAATTGGAATCAAGGTCTTGTTTCATAATTTTAGCAAACCAGCTACAAATTTATCTTCCTATTATGAATTTTTTTTTTTTTTTTTTTTTTTTTTTTTTTTTTTTAAGCAACAAAACACAACATCATAATTAGACCATGCCAATTAGATCACTTGCTTCTTAGATTCATGGGCACAAGTACCAGGCAACCAGGAAAAATAGAAAATAGGGGAGAAATAAAGAAAAAAGAAAATCCATTAAAAAAGACCTTGCATGGTAGTACATGCAATTAACAGGATAATTCAAAGCACCATGCACGCAAGCACCCACCCACAACCCCCCCCCCCCCCCCCCCCCCCCCCCCAGACACACACACAGAAGGTATCAGACTAAATAATGAAAAGAAGAAAAAAAAAGAATTGTTTAAATCCATGTCATTATTGCTTTGTTGGTCCCAAACTACATTGGAAGTAGTTTGTAGAATTCATGCTTCCCTTCAATCTTGCAAAGAAAGCAAATGGCTATGGGTAACAGTGCTGCTGTGTATGATTCACAAATCCAAGGACTTTTTCCTCTTCTGACAATCGTCTGAGACCGACAGACTCCAGTATTCAGCCAGGCAAAAGTAAGGGATGACGTTATTGTATGCTTCAGCTTTGGTATAATTTGTTTTTTTTTTCCAAATTTTAAAATTTGAACCCACTGGAACTAAAGAAACAAGTAATCAAATAAGCATGGCCTTATAAATTATATGGAACAATATAAAATTTTGTTCTAGTGTGCGAAATGAATTACTTTGGCATTAATTCTATGATAATGCTGAGACCAAAAATAAATAATCAACTTTATTGCAGTTGGCAGTGGTGGGGAATATCACTTCACTATCAGTGCACCTACAGCCAAAAAAATATGGCCCAACAAGCCGCACAATAGTAACCACAGAGGCTAATAGTCAAATAGCATAAATATAACACCAAATAGAAGTACAATGATAATTAGATTAAAGCATAGGAACCATCTTATCAAAGTAAATAGCAACTGTCACTTCCAAAGTGAAACCAGAGGAAAACAGAAAGATCTTCAAAATTGTATATAAGTATGCTCTCTTACAAACTTTCCAATGTTGTATCTCATTTTAATCCACTGAAAAGATTTTCTTCAAGAAAATGGAAATATAGTTTTAAAGTTACCTAAACTTGAATAAGGATTCTTCTCTAAATTTCATTTGGAAGTGGGTGTAGTGTCTATTTGCATGGAGAAAATTCTCTATAACTCCAAAGTGAAACCTAATTTTTTAAAACAGCTGTGTCTTTGTTTAGGAATCACACAACATATATTCAATGGAGGTCCTTCAACACTGCACACTAAAACTGGTTTCACCCGTGTCTGGAACATGTTCCATATGTCTGTATTACATCCGGTTTCATCCCAACAGGTTCCACCTGAAACCATCAGAAGGGTAGGTTTCAAGTGGATCAAATCTTTTTAACATTCTGCAGCTTTAATATTGACCAGAGGCCCATTTGCAGCTTCGCTTGTAATGATCAAAACACTTTATCCAACAAACACTATCCTAGATATTATTGAAAAGGTAATTAGATGAGTTTAATTTAACTCTTCTGCTTAGCAGTGATTGAAATTGTTGGATAAATGACTTCCACAACAGTGCTTCCTCAGCTATTGTGAATGTCTCCAGCTTGCTTTGTTTTAGTTATTGATTTTCTCTCCAGCCCTAGACACTGCTCATGACGGTGTAGGGTTTTTTCTTAACTTTTGTTTTTTTTTCTAAATATTTTCAAATTCTTGGTCTAATTGGTGTGTAGGAAGGGACATTTTCTTCACTAATACGCCCATGCATTCATTCATGGGAGAGGTCACTGTCCATACTGCTTCCTACCCCCATTCCCATGCCCTGGTTGTTGTTTCTTTCTTTCTTCTTCTTTTTTTTTTTTTTTTTTAGTATTAGTTGCATACATAAGAGGTCCATTGGCAGCTTTGCATGCTATGTTCAAGACGCATTATCCAACAAACATTACCCTAGACATTATTGAAAAGGGCATTGGAATAATTTCAAGTTTATTCTTCTGCTTGGCAGTGATTAGATAAATCACTTTCACAACAGTGCTGCCTCAGCAATTATGAATATCCCCAGTTTACTTCGTTTCATTTATTGATTTTCTCCTGTATTCAGCCCTAAACACTGCTCATGATGGTGTAGGGGGGTTTTTGTTGATTTATTTTTCCAAATAGTTTCAAATTTCTGGTCTAATTTTGTCCAGTAACGTACATTCTTTAAATAATACCCCAATGCATTCATTCATGGGAGGGTTAATATTGATGTGTGCTATTAGGAGTTTAGCTACTAACAGCCCTCTCTCCTCCAATTAGTGTGCTGACATTGCAGAGGGAAAGGTAGAACAAAGTAGCACACGACAAAGAAAATATTAAAAATCTTGTTTCTATACGAGGTGAGGTAAACCAATTATTCAGCCAATGTAGGTGATGTGGAGCAGGTTCAGTAGTATGCCAGTGTGGACGCAAGAAAACATTTGGAACCGGGTGTTGCTGGAGAGAGGTACAAACCCGTTTATGGTGTGGACAGACCTTTAGATTGATTTCTATTTCATAATTAAAATTTTTTTTTTATTAATATCTTGTGAAATTCCCTCAAAACCTCGTAAAAATGTAGAATCATATTTAAAAATAATTGTAGTAAAAATACACAATGTCTTGTAATTCTTTGTATATTTCTAAAACACAATTTCAATTCAGTGCTAGAAAGTAAAATTAAAGTGAAAAAAGAATGGCTTTACTCTGCAATGTAAATAACTGGAATACTATTGCAATACTATTGCAAGTGACATTTATAATATGAAATGTACCTCATTTTTTTCAAATCCTTTCCTCTGGGCACATTTTTGGAGTTGTAGACCACCATGGAGCTGACTTGGAGAATTAATGTTAGCAAATTGGTGATCTCAGGTGCAGCATTGTCCACAGAGTCCATTCCCTCAGTATCAAGGACCAGCAGGGAAAATTCCTGGCACTCAAGTACAGATGTAGCCAACCAGATCCCATGGGTGCAAGCTCTCATTGTGTGACCCAATTGGAAAGTCTCCTCTTTCCCAAGCAGCCTTGAGAGAAAGTAGGACTTTACACTGCGATATGGACCACATATAGAGAGCACAGCTACTGGCTTTGATATGGATTCAAGAAGACACAAGGTTTCCTCAATTAAATGGAATTGGAGGTTAGTACAGTCTTCAACCTCCTGGGTAGAGACTTGGTGGGTTACATGGTCATAAAGAAAGTTTCCTGGAAGTACAAGTGGTAGTGAAAGGGGTAGAAGTTTTCCTGCTTTATACAAACTTCGCTTCTGGAATACTAGATTGTTCATCTTTCCCTCGGCCATTAGATTCCTTCAGTCTACAAAAGACCTGGGACAAATTGTGCATTGCTTGCAAAATCTGAAACCCAACCCCTTCTTCCCATCTTTTATAAACTGGTATGAGTAAGAAGGCCTGAAATTACCAATGACATCAAGATTTCTGCTTACAAGATTTCTGCTTACAACACTAAGTCATGGTCAGTTTCGTAGAAAATCGAAAAAAATTCATCCGCTAAATCTGGTCGTCCCTCTTTGCACCGCGTGAAATGGTAAGAAAAAGAACATGACCAGAAATAGCCCAGAAATAGCCCAGAAATAGCCCAGAAATAGCCCCCCCCCCCCATTCCTGTTATTCCTTTTATATTCCTTTTAATGGTGTAATGCCTGGTTAAGTTAAGTGAAGAAAGCTTTGAAGGAAAAGCAAAGGAAGAGAAGTTGCAAAAGAGAAGCTAATGTAAAATCTAAAAGACTAAGTGAAAAACCTTTGCAGTGTATTTTAATATCTTGTAGCTATGTGTGATATCTTAAGAAATGATGCATACTTTCCCTCTGTTTAGGATTATGTGAAGCAGATGTTCCTACCATGTCTGTATATAAACCCAAGAAGTTATCATTAAGAGGTAAACCCCTCCCTTCTTCCATTCCTCTCATCATTCCTACATCCTGTATGTGGAACAAGGAGAAGAATTGCTTGTCTAAATACCAACCAAGAAGAAACGATAACAACATACAGTTGGTTGATGAGGCCGTGCAGCTGATACGCACCATTGACAAGCCTATAGCCATCCTATCAATATGTGGTCCATACAGAACGGGCAAGTCTTACCTTCTCTCACGCATACTCAGAATCCCTAACACATTTAAGTCAGAAAACACCATGGACCCATACACCAAAGGTGTGTGGATGTCTACTACGGTATTGGAGTGTGAATCCTTTATTGTTATCGTCTTGGATACGGAAGGAACGGATAGTGTGCATAGCAGTGAGGATGAGGATGATGGCATGTGCATGGAGCAGCTGCTAGTTGTTATAATGATAAGTTCACTGCTAATCTACAATTCTCTTCAAGTTCCAGACTGGAGTGATTTGGACGACCTTGGGTAAACAATTATTGTAATATCTCGTTTCACTCGAGTATAATCGTGGCAATGGCCAGGAATTTTCTACTTTTTGTAGTACTTAGTTAGTGGGCTAAATGTGTGTATAACATGGTCGTCCCCATGAATATAATTTCGTGAACATAGTTGCTTTGTTTTCTGATGTTGGGATCAGTATAATAAAAGAAATAGTAGCAATAATACATGACTTCTGTAGAGTTGAGGTTTGGTGTGCAGTTCTTTCATTTATGGAAAAAAATATGTATTTTCAAATCTTTTTTTCTTGAAAAGTGCATTCCTCTATGAGTATAAATAGAGCTAAAACCTAGTGCTATTTTTTTAGTCATGGTTAATCAACTATTTAGTCAAAACATAACTGATAGTGAACAGTACAAATGAGTTTTCCTATATTGCTTAATATATGGAGGGAAATCCACTCACATTTGTCCAATTTGTGGGCGTCCAAAAGAATCAACTTCTTGGTCAAGTATTGGGTTAACCACAGACCCCATGTTAGCCCATCCAACTTTTGTAATGCTCAGTGTTTTGCTTTGTTGTTGATTTTGTTGTTTTTATCCATGAAAAATGGACTGGTTGCCCTTGGGGGAACTACTCCACTTTAAGGAGAGAGTGTATGAGCAGACGATTCTCCATGTCTGTTGAGCCCATGCTAAGAATGAGCTCAGTGATGTTGAATTGGTGTATTTCGATATAGATAGCATATGAATGGTAAAGGGTGGCTAGAGATGTTGTGAGGGGGGGAGGGATCAAGGTGGGATGGTAGTAAGTATAATAGCTCTGGAGAAATACACACGTATATATTACATTTTTTTTTTTTTTTTTTTTTTTTTTTTTTTTTTTTTTTTTTCATTGTGTTAGCACAGGTGCAGGCATTTTGCCACCTAAATGGTGGCATAGATTGAATCGAAATTACCATGAAAAAATATCACATTTCTGGTTTAATTTTAGAAAGGTTTCAGATACTTCAGCAAAGTAAAGTAGACCTTTAGAAGCCTTTGAGGTTCACATCCAAATTGAGCAGCTTTCTGTTTGTTTGATGTGCAATAGTCTGGATGTGTGTGTGCAGCTGATCAAACACATCATGGGTAATATGTAATTACATCTTGATTTGTAGTGATTCCCTGCACAAACCACTTAATACAAAATGAGCCTTAGTTGTGTGTAAGTAATACAGAGTTGTTTTTATAAGCAAATATGGCTAAAGGTTGTAACTTAAATAGTAACGAGATATTGTTTAGGAGCCCTCACTGAAGTGAGTCAGCACATTTTATAGAGATATGAAATGATTGATAGAAATTTGCCTTAGACTCACAATCCCTATGGGGCATATGTACAATAGTGAGGGATTTGGTTTATTACCTCATAATTTTCAAGGGTCACTGTTTAAAATTTTAGCTAACATGATTAGCTGGGTTTTTATTTGCAGTTGTTATTGATTTATGATGCAGTAATTGGGATTATTGACATTAATTTTGAACCTTGATATTCACATAATCACACGCCTTAAAGTATTCATATATATATATATATATATATATATTTTTTTTTATGTTTGCAACACAAGAATGCAAGTCAATTCTGTGGGAGTTGATATTAGAATAACTCCAAATATCCATAATGAAACATTAAATTTTTGTCAATTTTTCATGGCTAGCAATTGCTGTACTAAATAGAATAGTATGGTTAGTATTAAAGATGACAAATCTTTGTTAGAAAAATTGCAGCATTAATTTATTTCTTTACTTCTTATGTGTCAGTTTCCTTTCAAGATTGTCATCTTCACTAATCGTGAGGTCATCAGAGGAGCAGATAAACCTGAAGTCCAGTTTTCCAAACTTCATATGGTTAATTCGAGATGCTACACTTTGTGTTACAGATAAGAATGAGAAACCGATCACACCAACAGAGTACTTACGAACCCAAGTGCTTGTTTCAAACCATGGAGGTAAACTTACTGACCAAGATTGCACCATTAATGCCATCAATAGGCTTTTTCCGTCCATTGAGTGTCACACACTGCCAAGACCAAGTGCCGAAGTTAACATTCTTACATCAATGTCAACAAATGAGGATTGTCTAGATCCAGAATTCAACAATGAATTATGCACATTTAGGGAACTTGTTCTCAGGAAACTGAAACTCAAGATGCTCTCTAACCAGGAGTGCAAGAATGGTCTTGTAATGGCTGCGCTTTTAACAAGTTTTGTTGGCTTGATAAATTCTGGTTCTAAGATAGTCCTTGGAGATGCCTACAGTACAGCTGTGGAAGGAATCCTCCTGAAAAGATTGGAGGTGCTTACGAATGAATACCAACATGAAATGGAAGAACTTCTGCAAGGAAAGTACCCTATGGAAGAGTATACATTGAATGACAATCAAGATAACCAGACTCTTTTCACATATCATGAAAAGGTTATGAAATCAAAGAAATGTCAGTTTGAAATGGAGATTGATAATTTCTTGCCTACAGAGAGTAGCAGAGACCTCAAAGAGTCACTGAAGTCCTTATTTGTTGATGACATCTGTAAATTCACAAGGCATGAAGATGTGATGAAGATCGAAGGGGGGAAGCTGTACCAATTTGCATTATCCAATTTGAATGCATCTAAACAATTTTGTGAAGAACTTTCGATGAAAGTTTTCCGAGATATTACAGACAGGATTGAAGGAGCTATACTTGGACGAACTCCATTGGAACTGTCTGATGAACTTTTGAGTGCAGAAAGGCTGTATTACAGAGAAGCAGTGGGTCCAGCTAAGGATAAAGTTTGTGCCCAAAAACGTGATGAACTAAGTAAGAAATGCAGTGATGTCTCTTCGATACCAAGCCGTCCATTCGGTGTCTGCATCTCTGGCACTGACAGGAACAGAATTAAGTTGCAATGGGAGAGCGCTGGTGAACACAACTATGAAATCCAATGTATGTCGGACAAAACAAGCTGGACAACTTTACCAAATATATACCAAGAACGGTGGGCAATCATTGAAAGCTTGGAAAGTAACTCAGAATATATTTTTTGTGTTCGAGCTGTGAGTGAAACGAGTGGCCATGGGAATTGGAGTGAAGAGGTGAGCACCAAGACCACTAAGAGCTTTTTACAACAAGGGGCTGTAGTCTTTGGCACTTTCTTGGGGGGAACTTTGGCCAGTCCTTTGTTTTTGCTCTTTGCGGCACCCTTGGGTGGACCAATATCTGTGGCATCTGGGGTGGTTGCTGCTCCTGTACTTGGTACAATTATGGCCAGACAAATGGCAAAGCACTTGGGACCTACTGGTGACTTCGCAGACAAAGCTTGTAAGAAGGAGAAGTTGGATGGTGATACAGGTGAACAACTTGTGACAGTCGAGGTGGGAAACATTCAGGTTGTTCGTGGTGAGGAAAGTGGAGAAGAGGGAAATGACCAAACTAAGGAGCAATGATGATTGCTCTCACTACTTGAAGTCCTCCTATAACATCAACACTGTTTTAGCCCAAAAAATTTTCATTTTTTCATTATACGTTATATTTATTTTTATATTGTATATAAATAAGTTATTTCTTCTCATACAAGTATTATTGTTGTTATAATAGTTTTTGAGGTCTGAATATGTATGTCTCAGAGATGCCAAGTTGTCAAAATTGGAAATGGGGATCACACTGAACAAAAATGAGGGGGGGGGGGGGTTTGACAAAATGAGGGTCACGTGCAGGAACATATTATGCATGTGATAATGAAACCAAATGGTGGTTATATTGACCAAATGTGAGTAATATATATTATTTACTATTCACAATCTCTTCTTCCCTCCTCCCTCCCCTTTTTTTTCCACTGCAGACTCTCCACTGCAGACTCTCCATTGCAGACTCTCCACTGCAGACTCCCCACTGCAGACTCCCCACTGCAGACTCTCCACTGCAGACTCCCCACTGCAGACTCCCCACTGCAGACTCTCCACTGCAGACTCTCCACTGCAGACTCTCCACTGCAGACTCTCCACTGCAGACTCTCCACTGCAGACTCTCCACTGCAGACTCTCCACTGCAGACTCTCCACTGCAGACTCTCCACTGCAGACTCTCCACTGCAGACTCTCCACTGCAGACTCTCCACTGCAGACTCTCCACTGCAGACTCTCCACTGCAGACTCTCCACTGCAGACTCCCCACTGCAGACTCCCCACTGCAGACTCGCCACTGCAGACTCTCCACTGCAGACTCTCCACTGCAGACTCTCCACTGCAGACTCTCCACTGCAGACTCTCCACTGCAGACTCTCCACTGCAGACTCTCCACTGCAGACTCTCCACTGCAGACTCTCCACTGCAGACTCCCCACTGCAGACTCGCCACTGCAGACTCTCCACTGCAGACTCTCCACTGCAGACTCTCCACTGCAGACTCTCCACTGCAGACTCTCCACTGCAGACTCTCCACTGCAGACTCTCCACTGCAGACTCCCCACTGCAGACTCCCCACTGCAGACTCCCCACTGCAGACTCCCCACTGCAGACTCCCCACTGCAGACTCCCCACTGCAGACTCCCCACTGCAGACTCTCCACTGCATAGCAATTGGTACTGGTGAAAAGAACTTTGTTTTTGAGCTGCTGCAGTGCCTAGCAAACATATACTAAGAAACTTCGTTTTCACAATACCAAGGTCATTGCCAAACACTCCAATAGTCAGTGGCACTAGCTTCCTTTCTTCCTTGTCATTACTGCCATCAAGAGAGAGAGAGAGGGAGAGAGAGAGAGAGAGAGAGAGAGAGAGAGAGAAAGCCAGCAGTTAACAGTTTCAAACACTGCTTTTGAAAAATGAGGAGATAAGACTTCATTAATTATACAAGTGTTTTTTTTTTCCTAGCTGGTGCAACTTTACTGTCAGGAACATGGACTGAAAGAGTGCTCCAACATGGTCAGCAGTAGCTATTGGAAGGTTGTATTTCAACAAAGAGAATGTAAACTTAACCTCAGCCTTTACAATTTACGTAGTCAAGCTATCCTTTTCAGTAAGCTTTACCCCTGCTACCAAAGAGCTTGAATAGATTTCTTGTTCAATCAGGGTTGAAATAACTTCTGGAATGCTCCATTCTTGGCCTTATCCTCCTGAGAGAGTTCGAAGAGTGTCAGACAGTTTCTTTACCATCCAGAAAACTTCCTCCCTCAACTGCATTACTTGACTCAGTCCATCTGGAACACCAACCAGAGGAAGATGACAGTCCATTTTTTTAAAACCTCCAGCTATTTTTCAAATACTGGTTTATCAAAAGAATTTGCAGGTTGGCGGGTTTGAAGTCACAAATGTGGGCCACTTAGCATATCTGATTACTGTCTCTTAGATCTCCCATTTCTGGTCGAAATTCCCCCCCCCCCCCCCCCCATATAACATTAAGCAATATTGATGTGTATATTGTATACATATCAATAATAGTTATTATTAAGGTAGTGTAATGTTATGATGTGCTTTATTTGAGACATCTCTCAAAATAAACTGAGCTAATGTAACCGCCTCTCATTGACTTGACCACATTCTGTTCAAACAACCGTCTGTTCTGCCGAAGGACTTCAGCAGCGTCTGCATAAATAGATACACACACACGAGCACAGTAGACCAAATATTGACCTGATAAGTTCATAGGAAAGATGGGTCATAGAGGACAGAATAAGAAAAATGTTATTACTGGTGAGAAAGAGACACATCATAACAACTACCAAATAGCCATGACATGCACAATGGTAATATTACTTTGCAGTGTTTACTCCATTTAATTAAGATGACTCCCTGGGAGAGAAAATAATGAAATTGATCACTATCTGCTCAATAAAACACAAGATGTGCTTTATATAGAGTAAATGTATTGCTTGTCATTTGCCATTATTTCGGCAAGTTCCCTAACATGTACGAGGTATTCTGTGAATGGATGCTAAATTTAGAATGAATTAATTGAATGAGCACTTGTATGCACATGTGCACAAGTAACTAGTTGACTTGTCAATTATTCATAAACTTTGATGACCCCTTTCCAAACTTAGAACCACTGCCATATCATTTGGTATGCCTCTTAATTTCCACTATTACACTTTACCCATTTTGGCAATATGCTGACACATGCTTGCTGATATTTGAACAAATCTTGGATAGAGCCTAATCATAGAAACTAAAATTTGCAATCAAGTCAGTAGATAATAAATTAATTATGTTACTAAATGTAAACCAGAGTTACCTCTGTTGAGAGGATCTTCTGAGTTTGGCTCCAGGAAGAGGAACTGGAGGCCATAGATGATGGAGTTGATGGTGAGGACAGGTTTCCAGTCTTCTCTGAATATTTGAGGCAAAGATTAGAACATGCGCTTAAAACAACTTCATAATAATGTACAAAGTATTCCGTGGTGGGCAGGAGGGAGGGGGGTGAGCAAAGCGAGTATCAGTGGTGACATTAAGTGGGACACCTCCTAATACATGAATTATTCAAGAATGATAGAATCGACAAAAACTCCCTAGTTATGCTTCATCTCTTACAATCTTTTTAGCATCAAAAGACTGTTTATTCTAAGAGCTTTCCAATGACATATGCTTTAACCGTATTGCATGAAATTCCTGGCTACAAATCACAACCCCATGACAACACTTGGTGTCAAACTTTCCAATAAAATAGATACACAATTATTATTTCTACTCATGCTGGACTCACGAGTAACCACAAAAGTATGTTGTGAGTGGGACAATTATCCTACAAACCACAATATGTGCCGCATTTAATCATAAAAAGAAAAAAATATATCATAAATGAAGTCTGCTAAACTGGTAACTACATGCCCTAGGGCCACGGAAATTAAATATGACTCACTCATTGCCCAGAGCATAGAAAGAGTAGGGCATAGAATGAGAAATAAAGTAAAGCTGAAAAAAAAGGGAGTAATTTTTAATTGGAAAATAATTTTTCAGCCTGAAAATAGGCAAAGAAAAAAAAATGAGGTAAATCTTCGAATTTGAATATGCAATAAGTGAAAAAGTTCCCATTAGTCCTTCATACCTCCAGAATGGAGGAAGCTGGAGTCTTCAATGCCCACCTACACATCCACACAGACTCAGGCATGTACATCATGTGCTCATCACATGCATATCACATGCATGTAAACACAGATCATTGTATATACACACATGCACACAGATACAAACACGCATGCATATGAGCAGGTAGAAGATAAGCACTAGTAGAGAGTACATGTGTGAGATCATAACAGCTGCTGTAATCTGCCGATGGATCGGTAAAGGAACCGGACAACAAAGAGCACAGTCTGACACATGTGCTGCAGGGATGCACTGGCTGATGTCCACATATCCGCCCAACATGCACATGAAAACATAACAATTCCTCCATATCTATGCAACTCATACGCAATTGAGAATAGTGGACACTATAGACACTGTGGTCACATGACAACGCACCTCAAGATGTTGAGACACACATTTCCTTCAAGGTCGATGTTGGGGTGGTAAACCTGGAGTCACATGCAATAGTGTTACCATGGAAACAACAAATACATAAACAAATGCATCACTCATCAGACAGTATAAATGAATACCTTCAACCACATACCATTTATAAATTCTATTTTCATGGTAAAACCCCCCAAAAAATGAACAACTAAACAATAACATCATATGCAATAGTAAGATTGAAGTGAATCAACAAGACCATCCACATCTCCTTCACAATATAAGCATATTGCACTAGCACACACATGGAGGAGATGACTTGAACAAGCTGTGGATGACCAGGTGCCATGCCATGCAAGATCAACCGGAGCAGGTTATTCTACAGGGAGTGGTGGGGGGCGTGTACTGACCTGTGTCTCGCACTTGACTTTGGGAGCATCGTGGGGATACCCAGGGCCCACCTGAGAGAGAGGAGGAGGACATACAGTCAGTGTGTAAAATCCCATACACGTTTATGAAGTTTTGACTGCCAATTTATTTTGTATATAGTAACATCCATGCAGACATCTGTCTCTATCTAAAATGCTAACACTAAAGTAATATAGCTGATCAATCGCTTACACAAATAATTAAAGATATAAAAATATAAAATGGGGGGGGGGGGGGGGGGGGGAATATATATATATATATATATATATATTATATGTAATTTTTCCATTTCCCCCGTATTCATCTTGGAGTGATTCATGAGTGATTCATGGCTGCATGGAATGTTTATAATTAATACTTATTAAACAAAATACCCCAAAACTCAAACATATGTCAGTGGCTAAAGAATAAATTTAGAAACAAAATGTCACTGTCATGAATAATGATTGAGCATGCCTTCTGCTTCAAAGCAGCCTCCAGTGACAGGATTGTACGATATTATGAACTTAATTAATTGAAGTCTTAATAGTAAAATCAGGGTTGTCTGCTGTTAATCAGGTTTCACTCCTTGATTATATATATATATATATATATATGGCAGTTGTTAAATGAAGGGAAACCACTTCTGATAAACGACGATAGCAGATGTTATAAGCAGTGCAGGTATTAATTATACTATAGCCACACACAATAGATAAACATGCCACTTAGAGTGTGTGGTGTATATGCCACAGTATTGAGCATGGCAGAATAGTCAAAACATTAGCCAAAATTTCTGTTCATTATTTCCTTTAATATATTCATTACGGATATGAATACACTTACTTTAAAACTGAAGACAAACCTTCCATTTCGATAGAACCCCTACAAGGACATATATAAATAAACAAACAATAAAGAGAATTCACAAAAACAATTTCAAAAACTTGTTGAAAATAGAGTTATTGGATCATTACCCACTTAAGCTTAATGAGATGGATTCTTGTAAATGCCACACTGGTGGGTATTGGGGTAAACGCCACACTGGTGGGTATTGGGGTAAACGCCACACTGGTGGGTATTGGGGTAAACGCCACACTGGTGGGTATTGGGGTAAACGCCACACTGGTGGGTATTGGGGTAAACGCCACACTGGTGGGTGTTGGGGTAAACGCCACACTGGTGGGTATTGGGGTAAATGCCACACTGGTGGGTGTTGGGGTAAACGCCACACTGGTGGGTGTTGGGGTAAACGCCACACTGGTGGGTATTGGGGTAAACGCCACACTGGTGGGTGTTGGGGTAAACGCCACACTGGTGGGTATTGGGGTAAATGCCACACTGGTGGGTGTTGGGGTAAATGCCACACTGGTGGGTGTTGGGGTAAACGCCACACTGGTGGGTATTGGGGTAAACGCCACACTGGTGGGTATTGGGGTAAATGCAACACTGGTGGGTATTGGGGTAAACGCCACACTGGTGGGTGTTGGGGTAAACGCCACACTGGTGGGTATTGGGGTAAACGCCACACTGGTGGGTATTGGGGTAAACGCCACACTGGTGGGTGTTGGGGTAAACGCCACACTGGTGGGTATTGGGGTAAACGCCACACTGGTGGGTATTGGGGTAAATGCCACACTGGTGGGTATTGGGGTAAATGCAACACTGGTGGGTATTGGGGTAAACGCCACACTGGTGGGTGTTGGGGTAAACGCCACACTGGTGGGTGTTGGGGTAAACGCCACACTGGTGGGTGTTGGGGTAAACGCCACACTGGTGGGTATTGGGGTAAATGCCACACTGGTGGGTGTTGGGGTAAATGCCACACTGGTGGGTGTTGGGGTAAACGCCACACTGGTGGGTATTGGGGTAAACGCCACACTGGTGGGTATTGGGGTAAATGCAACACTGGTGGGTATTGGGGTAAACGCCACACTGGTGGGTGTTGGGGTAAACGCCACACTGGTGGGTATTGGGGTAAACGCCACACTGGTGGGTATTGGGGTAAACGCCACACTGGTGGGTGTTGGGGTAAACGCCACACTGGTGGGTATTGGGGTAAACGCCACACTGGTGGGTATTGGGGTAAATGCCACACTGGTGGGTATTGGGGTAAATGCAACACTGGTGGGTATTGGGGTAAACGCCACACTGGTGGGTGTTGGGGTAAACGCCACACTGGTGGGTGTTGGGGTAAATGCAACACTGGTGGGTATTGGGGTAAACGCCACACTGGTGGGTGTTGGGGTAAACGCCACACTGGTGGGTGTTGGGGTAAACGCCACACTGGTGGGTGTTGGGGTAAACGCCACACTGGTGGGTATTGGGGTAAACGCCACACTGGTGGGTATTGGGGTAAACGCCACACTGGTGGGTGTTGGGGTAAACGCCACACTGGTGGGTATTGGGGTAAATGCCACACTGGTGGGTGTTGGGGTAAATGCCACACTGGTGGGTGTTGGGGTAAACGCCACACTGGTGGGTATTGGGGTAAACGCCACACTGGTGGGTATTGGGGTAAATGCAACACTGGTGGGTATTGGGGTAAACGCCACACTGGTGGGTGTTGGGGTAAACGCCACACTGGTGGGTATTGGGGTAAACGCCACACTGGTGGGTATTGGGGTAAACGCCACACTGGTGGGTGTTGGGGTAAACGCCACACTGGTGGGTATTGGGGTAAACGCCACACTGGTGGGTATTGGGGTAAATGCCACACTGGTGGGTATTGGGGTAAATGCAACACTGGTGGGTATTGGGGTAAACGCCACACTGGTGGGTGTTGGGGTAAACGCCACACTGGTGGGTGTTGGGGTAAACGCCACACTGGTGGGTATTGGGGTAAATGCAACACTGGTGGGTATTGGGGTAAACGCCACACTGGTGGGTGTTGGGGTAAATGCCACACTGGTGGGTGTTGGGGTAAACGCCACACTGGTGGGTGTTGGGGTAAACGCCACACTGGTGGGTATTGGGGTAAATGCCACACTGGTGGGTATTGGGGTAAACGCCACACTGGTGGGTGTTGGGGTAAACGCCACACTGGTGGGTGTTGGGGTAAACGTCACACTGGTGGGTATTGGGGTAAATGCAACACTGGTGGATGTTGGGGTAAACGCCACACTGGTGGGTATTGGGGTAAACGCCACACTGGTGGGTATTGGGGTAAACGCCACACTGGTGGGTGTTGGGCTAAATGCCACACTGGTGGGTGTTGGGGTAAATGCCACACTGGTGGATGTTGGGGTAAACGCCACACTGGTGGGTATTGGGGTAAACGCCACACTGGTGGGTGTTGGGGTAAACGCCACACTGGTGGATGTTGGGGTAAACGCCACACTGGTGGGTGTTGGGGTAAACGCCACACTGGTGGGTGTTGGGGTAAATGCAACACTGGTGGGTGTTGGGGTAAATTCCACACTGGTGGGTGTTGGGCTAAATCAGGCAGTGAGTTAAGGGAAATACAATGCGAGATTGAATGGCTTCCATTACAAGAAGAAAACCTCCTTAAACGAAGTCACCATTAGTCAACCTAGATGCACACACAATGGTCTCTGTACCACTAAATTAGCACATGAATAAACTATTGGATACGTGCCATATATACACTGCACACTTGAATTATCTTCTGACCAGAGTCTAGTCAACTCTAATTGATAGAGTGCAGAAACCATTAGAGGATACAGAGAAACTAGTACAGAATAGAGTTATACCCCATAATTGAATGAATCCCTTTTGCAGAGTCAATTAAAAGCATACTTTCAAGAGAGTAGACTCTTCATTGTTAAATTAGGAGGTACAAATAGCAAATGGACAGGACTTACAAATGTCTCCAACAGGTGTAGACATACCATTCCTCCTTAATACGAACATAAATGGACGACCCAGAACTGATGACAATTGTCACTTCCTCTATGTAGACTCTCTTGGTATAGTTCTACAAGATGGCTGACAGAGGTTGAAAAAATTCTCTAGATGAAGTAACACCATATCATTATGAAGCAAGCTGTGTTCATGCAGATTCATCCAAGACACAGGTGTGTGCATTCCATCTGAGAATACAGATAGGTAAAGTGTGTCAGCTGGTTAGGAACTCCACTCAAACTCAGTAAATTACCAGTTCATCTATCTCAGACAGATGTGCTTCATTTGAGAACCTGATTTAGGAACCACATTGAGAACCACATCGAGAACCCAAGTACAATGAGTGCAAGCAGTAACATCATTAGCAAGCTCACTGCTTCTATACATGTGGGGAGCTAACCAACAGATTCTGAACACTAGTGCACTAGCCCTCTGCTCCTCCTCTCCTCCGCTGTGCCAACGATCCACCCAAGTAGACAAGCTAGCTCCAGCAACCATTGCTAGCTGTTGCCTCATCACAGGTTGGCTCCAATCAACATATAGTTATTGCTATGATATTTGGACAGGCATAGCTCCACCAAATATATAACAAATGCAGGAAACAGAAGGGGGAAAGAAAAAAAAAACAACTGACAAACTACAGATCAAGATATCCACTGCATGACCACAGTCCAATTGGAAGCGTCTGAAATCAAGAAAGAGCTTACATAAGTGAGTGACTCCCCTTGAAATCATTAGTGTTAGCTGAAGAAGAGACACCATCAAAAAAGAGAGATTAAGATTGCACTACAATGGAGGTGACTATAAGTAAGGCACTGACACAAGGTGAACACTCAAAATAAAGCATAGTGGAAGTGCCTAATAGATTAAAACCTCCACACACCCCCCCCCCCCCCCCCCCCACCTATACAGTTTTGTATGTGTAAAAGCCACACTTGCCTAATAGGGATGCATTGAAGATGCAGTATGTGTTAATAACAGAGTGGAACCCCAAACCATGCCACACCTACTGACATATTCCCAAATTCTACCATCCTTGCACAACATCACACCTGACATGTTATGCTGACTATGGACAATACAACATGAGTCTAGCTTCAGCTGAATCAATGTTGCAGTGTTGCAGTGTTGCAGTGTTGCAGTGTTGCAGTGTTGCAGTGTTGCAGTGTTGCAGTGTTGCAGTGTTGCAGTGTTGCAGTGTGGTATGCAGCTAAGGGGGACACATACAATCAGATGAAGTCCTGGAGAAGTTGCTGCCACAATATCTGTCCAATTGTGTGCATTTCTAATGGAGTTTCAAATCTGGTGTGTGTGTGTGTGTGTGTGTGTGTGTGTGTGTGTGTGTGTGTGTGTGTGTGTGTGTGTGTGTGTGTGTGTGTGTGTGTGTGTGTGTGTGTGTGTGTGTGTGTGTGTGTGTGTGTGTGTGTGTGTGTGTGTGTGTGTGTGTGTGTGTGTGTGTGGAGCGGAATCTAGTCATACCTCCACGTGGTGCTCTACGGTAACAGTTTTATACTGGCTAACATGACTAGTATTAAGTGCCTCTTCATTCAGTACTCTTTCTGACCCAGTCAGTTGCTTTGTGAAGGTACTTTAGTAATAGCACTCTGTGTGGTTTTGCAAACCCTCAGTGTGTGTTTCAAACATTTATAAAATTTGCACTAGAAGCTGGATTATGGCTAAAGCTAAGAATTACTTGAGTAGAAAGCGCGGCAATTGTCACTACAAACGTCATCGTGAAATAAGTGTAGGATGTTGGAATATGCGGACTCTGGTTGAGGCAGAAGGTAGGGTGGAGACAAGTGTGGTGAGGAAAAGTGGAAGAAGTGTGGTGGTAGACAGGAAGGCAGCATTGATGGTGCATGAGTTGAAGAAGTATGGAGTGAGCATAGCTGGCATTAATGAGACCAAGTGGTTTGGGAAGGATCTATATGATGTTGAGGGGTACATGATTCTGCACTCTGGTCGCCCACTCCCAGATGATGACTCACCAATGGTGAGGAATGAAGGGGTTGGTATTGTGCTTGACTGTGAGATGACAGCAGCATGGAGGGAAGCTGGGGAAGTTTGGGAGGCAGTGAGCTAGAGAATTGTGTATGCCAGGTTGAAGCTAGCTGGTCAGGGTGTAGGGAGACACTTGGACAGGAGAAGGGATAGACCAGTGTATGTCACTATGGTGAGTGTATATGCACCAACATTCAGAGCATCGGTGGAACAGAAGGAGCAGTTCTTCAGTGATCTACAGGCAAAGTTGGATGATGTAAATGAGCATGACGTGCTACTGCTAGTTGGTGATTTCAATGCCAGAGTGGGCAGCAGTGTGAGATGTGAAGAAGATCCAGCTTGGGATGGGGTGAGAGGACTTCATGGGGTGGGGAAGATGAATGAAGCAGGAGAAGTGCTGCTGTCCTTCTGTGCACTGAATGAGATGGCAATCATGAACACTTACTTCCAGAAGAAAACGAGCCATAAGCACACTTGGCAGCATCCTGGCAGCAAGAAGTGGCATTGCATTGACTTTGTGATCATGAGGAAGAATCAGAGGAGGCTGTGCAATGATGTCTTTGTGATGAGATCTGTGGAGTGCTGGACAGATCACAAGCTGCTCAAGGCCAAGCTGATGTTGAGAGGACCACCCAAGCCAAAGAAACCTGTGGAGAGGAAGAGGTTTGCTGTGTCTAGGCTGAGTGATGAGAAGACAAGAGAGCAGTATAGGATGTGTGTGGAGGAAGCAGTTAGCGGTGAATGATGAGGTGAAGCTGGTGGAAATAGGAAATGGGAGTTGTTTAGGGATGGCTTGAGGAGTTCAGCTGAGAAGTGCCTTGGGTGGGAGAACCGTAGACAACCTGATTGGTTTAAAGATAATTTTGTAGACCTTCAGAAGCTTATCATGAATCGTAACATTTTGTTTGCAAAGTGGTTAAGCACAGGCCATCATAGTGACAGGCAGAGATATGTCAGCCAGAGAAGAGCTGTGGCTCATGAGGTGAGGCGCGCAAAGAATGCTTGGTTCCAACAGAAGGCCCAGCAGGTAGAGATAGCAATGCGTGGAGGGAAGGGAGTTTGGAATGGTCTGCGGGACATACAGAGGGGAAGAGCAGGACTCCGACCTGTCAAGCCAAAAGCTATCAGGAACAGCAGTGGAGAGCTATGCATGGGGCCAGAGAGTAATCTACACCGATGGCATGAGCATTTTGAGACTGTCCTGAACACCCGCAGTAACTTTGAAGAGTGTGATCGAGTCTGCAGAGCAGCGCCCAGTGAGGAAAGAGTTAGCACAGCCTCCAGCAGAAGATGAAGTAATGAAGGCCCTGGGTAAGCTCAAAGGAACAAGGCTGGAGGTAAAACTGGCATACTGCCGGAGATTCTGAAGTGCTGTGAAGCTGTAATGATGGAGTACATTTTAGATCTGTTTGAGACTGTGTGGAAGGAGGAGAGAGTTCCTGATGAGTGGAGAGATGCCCTGCTGGTGCCGATACCTAAGAAAGGAGACTTGATGATATGTGGCAATTGGCGTGGGATCAGTCTGTTGGATGTAATGGGAAGCTGTTTGCGAAGGTCATCCAAGGAAGGCTGCAGGTGGTGGTGGAGGATACCTTGCCTGACTCTCAGTGTGGGTTTAGACGTGGTTAAGGATGCATAGACATGATATTTTGTGCAAGGCAGATAATGGAGAAGGCCAGAGAACATAACACCAAAGTTTTCATGTTGTTTGTGGACCTAAGGAAGGCCTATGATTCTGTGCCTCGCCAGGCTCTCTGGTTGGTGCTGGAGAAGTATGGCATCCCACCTCTGCTTGTGAGGCTGATCCAGTCCCTCCATGATGGAATGAAGGTCGAGGTGTCTGTTGATGGCACTACCACACCTGTGATTGAAGTGAACAATGGCTTAAAGCAGGGCTGTACCATCGCCCCATCCCTTTTTAACCTATATTTCAACCTTGTGATCGAAGAATGGAGAAGGCGATGCCAGCCTTTTGGAACTGAGGTGTTGTACAAGTGTGGTGGCAAGCTGGTGGGAGAGAGGACAAGAAGACCATCGCATGTGTTAGTGACAGAGTTGCAATTTGCTGATGATGCTGCTATTGTGGGAGATTCCAGAGAGAGCATTGTGAGAGCTGCTGAGCAGTTGGTTGAGGTGCTATCAGAGTGGGGGTTGACAATGAGCTTTCCAAAGACAAAGCTGCTTGTGGCTGGTGCATCATGTGGGGAGGAGGATCTGCAGCCAATACACATCGGAGGAGAGACCATAGAGGCAGTATCAAGTTTCAAATACCTGGGAAGTGTCCTTGAGTCACATGGAGAGATCAGGATGGATGTGGAGGACAGGGTAGCTCGTGCTTCTCATGCCTTATGTAGACCTGTGTTCTGCAATGGAAGTCTATCCAGGAAGACAAAGAGGATGGTCTATCGTGCTGCTGTGCTAGGTGTGCTGCTGCTCTATGGAGCTGACACTAGGGCAACCAAGAGAGTCTCCACACAGAAAGTTGAGGCATTCAACAACAGATGTCTCTGGCGTATCATGAACATCAGTTGGGCCGAGCAGCGAGCTGGTTACATCAGCAGTATCCAGATGAGGAGGAATTTTGGCATGGATGAAGCTCTTGAAGATGTGGTTCTAGCAAGGAGATTGAGGTGGTAGGGTCATGTTGCTAGAATGCAGAGGATCGTATTCCCAAGAGGCTCTTGTTTGGCTGGCTATCCATGCATGGATGTAAGCTAGAGTGGAGGGACAGAGTAAGGAAAGATCTTAAAAGGCTCAAGATTGATGAAGGAAGATGGTGTAGAGATGCAAAGGAGAGAGGTGTATGGAGAGCACAGTGTAGAGAAGGTTTAGATACCTGCACCAAGGAGAGATTGGAGAAGGACAGGATAAGGAAGGAGGCAGCATCGATCATTGACAGACATGACACCAGCTCTAACACAACCACTACTCCATTTGTGTGTGACACATGCAAAAGATCATTCAGGAGAAGGCAGGACATTGCAAGGCATAGGTGTCGGACGACTCGCTACAAAGGAGTGACAGTAATTGTTTAGTCAAAACTTTAATCCAGAGGCATCATCCTCCCGGATGGCTTTCTTTCAAGGTTCAAGGTTCAAGGTGTGTGTGTGTGTGTGTGTGTGTGTGTGTGTATGCACATGCGTAAGAGAGAAATGTTAAAGCAGTCAAGCTTCCAAGCATCAAGCAAATAGTAGGAAATCCACACACATCATCTACACCCAGTGGAGTGGGAAACTAAAGAGTTCTGTCTACACAATACTCAATAATCCCAGTTATAACACCTACACCAGTGCTGTGCAGCAACAAGGGGGGGGGGGGGGTGCATCAGTCGGTAAGAATGAGCGTGTGGGCTAAGTTTGAATTCCTCCCTCCCATTAAGGAAGGAATACCTGTTGGAGACACACGAGCCTTACAGTACTAGGTGGGGCTGTTGGATACTTACTTTCCCGCCAGATTGGCATCACACATGAACAGTTGCATACATACTATACACTACCATCAACGATGTGCAAGTTGTATTATTCAGTGAATATGATACTTTTTATTGTCCATTCCATTCCATACTATTCCATCCCATACTACTCCATTCCATGTACACATAATGCAGTTAGTAATTCCTCCATCTTTTGAAGCACAACACATGAGCTAATTATTATTAATTACTCATAACACAAAATATCTTGTAAAAAGTAATAACTAGCATCCTTACTTCATCAGGGCATATTATTAGCCTAAAGTTCAAAAGGTCGTCTGGATCTGGAAAGTCCAGTTGACAGGTCTTCGGAAGATTTAACTCAGCGATATCTACAATAAGAACAGGCACACAATTAAAGACATCAGTGTAAGGACGAAGTAAAATTCAAATAATCACTAAAATGTGGATAAGGCAGTGAAAAGACAACTAATTGGAGAATGGAACATAAACACGATCAACACTAGACTGGGATGAGTGCGATTTAAATTGATTACAAAGCTCAGTGGGAACAGACACTAAACAAATATACTGGGTTGAGGTAGGTTGAAGTAGGTTGACAATAGCTCTATGGGGACACACATTGGACCAACATCACACTGGGTTGAGGCAGGTTGAAGTAGGTTGGCAATAGCTCTATGTGGACACACACTGGACCAACACCACACTGGGTTGAGGCAGGTTGAAGTAGGTTGACAATAGCTCTATGGGGGCACACACTGGACCAACACCACACTGGGTTGAGGCAGGTTGAAGTACGTTGACAATAGCTCTATGGGGGCACACACTGGACCAACATCACACTGGGTTGAGGCAGGTTGAAGTAGGTTGACAATAGTTCTATGGGGCACACACTGGACCAACACCACACTGGGTTGAGGCAGGTTGAAATAGGTTGACAATAGCTCTATGGGGATACACACTGGACCAATACCACACTGGGTTGAGGCAGGTTGAAGTAGGTTGACAATAGCTCTATGGGGGCACACACTGGACCAACATCACACTGGGTTGAGGCAGGTTGAAGTAAGTTGACAATAGCTCTATGTGGACACACACTGGACCAACACCACACTGGGTTGAGGCAGGTTGAAGTAGGTTGACAATAGCTCTATGGGGACACACACTGGACCAACACCACACTGGGTTGAGGCAGGTTGTTAATAGCTTCATGGGGACACACACTGGATTAACACAACACTGGGTTGAAAGACTATGGGCACTTTCCAATCCTTTGAAGTCTACATTCATGGTTCTGCACAGACAATATTGGAAGGAGGAGGCCAGATTTGGGGACATCCCAGATCACAACACACTAAATATAACTGTTTGTGGGTGTACTTTATTTGTGTTCTTACAACAGCCCAGTCACCTTTCTGAATTCTGAGGTATGCTGCACTGGTCTTCTTGGTGCTCTGAGGGTTGGCTCCTTCTTTAGTTTGTTGCTTCAGGGAGAACAGCTTGATCATGTTGTCCCTGGGTCAAGAAAGGACAGGCATTGTAAGAAATTATTATTCAGGAAGAGTAGACTTAGTACCAGTGGCAATAGTCTTCCTACAATATTATTCCATCTAATACACAGCTATACATTATTTTATTTTATTTTTTAATACACACAGGTACTATTGTATTTAATACAGTCTACATATTAGCTCTTTTTTTGTTGTTCAATTGTATCTTAAGATGCAGCTACCTGAGAGTAAGCAGCTGGCTTTTGAAAAACTATTCAACCTCGAACTATTGGCTGTGGTTTAACACCGATGAAGGCATAGAGACAGATGGAGGCTACTGCTCACCATTACAGAGAATAAACAAATTCATCAACACAATTGCCATGCCTCAAGGCTCATTCACAATATGACGAAAGGTATTCCCTTGTGCCCTTTGGTAATTCCAATCCATTGATATCTATTATATATTTTGGTTTGTATGTATGTATGTATGTATGTATGTATGTATGTATGTATGTATGTATGTATGTATGTATGTATGTATGTATGTATGCATGCATGCATGCATGCATGCATGTATGCATGCTAGTATGCCTGCATGTTCACCTAGACATCACGGTTAAACCCAAAATTTGGCATGTGGTCTCCAAATAACTGGGTGAGAGTTAATAATTACATATGGGTGTGATAATGGGTGTGGTTTTACCATAGCCTTACCCACAGGAAGTTGTTTTGCCATCAAAAGCTAATTAAAGGACAAACCAGGCTGAAATTTGGCATGTGGTTTACAAGGAACCTAGAGAGCGTTATTAGACATGTGTCTGGTGTGGGTGTGGTTTTTTCTTGGCCACACCCATAGGAAGTTATTTTGGCTATCAACAACTAATTTATGGACTAACCATTCTGGAATTAGACATATGGACTTCAAGTAACCGGGTGCGTGTTATTAACTACGTGTGGGTGTGGTTTGTCATAGCCACACCCACAGGAAGTCATTTTGGCTACCAAAATCTAATTAAAGAACCAACCAGGCCAAAATTAGGCATGTCTGTCATCTCTAAGCAACTGGGTGAGCATTATTAACCACATATGGGCGTGTTTTTGTCATAGCCACGATAGTTATTCAGGCTACCTTAAATTTATCCAATGATTAACCAGGCCAAAATTTGGCATGTGTTCTGCAAGTAACTGGTTAGCATTATTAATCACATGTGTGTGGTTTTATGGTAGCCACACCCACAGGAATTTTTTTATGCCTAAAGCTAATTAAAGAACCTACCAGACTGAACTTTGAGTGGCTTCCATAATGTTTCATGTTGACATTGACCAGGCATCACTGGGTATATGCCGCTAGCATTTTAATATATTGTTTAAAAAAAAAAGAAGTTAAAAAAGAGATATCGTGAAATGGTTACAGACTAGTACTACAGTGTTTACATACTGAAGGGTGTGTTTACATACTGAAGGGTGTGTTTACGTACTGAAGGGTGTGTTTATGGTGTGTTTACATACTGAAGGGTGTGTTTACGGTGTGTTTATGTACTGAAGGAAAAACGTGTATGAGTTGGATTGGTTTCTTTGACTCTTCCGTAGGTTGGATCCAACTTGGGATCAACTTGACTAAACACAATGTACAAGTGCTTATTTTTAATTTAGTGTTGCCCTGTTCATGGAGGAAAAAAAATCCTTGAAGATGTAGCTCCCTTGGCCTCTGGCAACTCTCAGCCTAGGACTATAAATATATTAAGACAAAAGAAAATGCCTGGAAGTTGCCATCAGGCAAATAAGAGCAATGCAGTTTGTGATGCAGTGTTTGTGAGCTTCATGACTCTGCGGTCCATGCTCATTGCTACATTATTTTCTTTTATATTGCACTATTTTAGTGAAAGCCTGAAAAAGGGGCAGAGTGAAGATGCTGGATCACCAATTTGTTTCTCTTAGCCAATTTTCCCCCTTCAATTATTATTATTTTTAAGTGATTCAGTGTGACACAGAGAGTAAACGATATCAGTCTTTCAGTTAATTAAAAAAAAAAATTTTTTTATTAAACATTTGCCCATTGCAAGTATTTCTGTTTAGAATACAATTGCAGTCCAAAAATTTGGCATAAAATCTTGGTGTAGGATTGTTGAACACCTCATCAATCCCTTGCCTAGTATATTAAACAAGCAGAACAAGTTAATGAATGCAGGAAGCCCTAGCCAACCCAAAATCCCATCCAAAACACACATATAAGATTCTACTCTCCTTTAAATAAGATTAACCGTAATAGGGGATCTTGCAGTTCAAAATACCAGCTACTTAAACCACAACAAATCGGCTAAATGGGGAAGGGGGGGGATCCATTAACCAAAACAAAGTAAAAATCTCCTAATTAAACAATGATTCCTCAACATGCTAGACTTTTGGTCTTATCACATAATATGCCAAAGGAGCAAGTCCCTTATCCAAATAATGCCAATGAAGTGATGAAATAATGATCAAAGTAAATAATGATCAAAGTAAATAATGATCAAAGTAAATAATGATCAAAGTAAATAATGATCAAAGTAAATAATGATCAAAGTAAATAACATCAAAGTAACTCATCAAGGAAACCAACCCGCTTGGCTTAATTAGCCAGTGCTAGTTATATAAAAAAAATAATAATAAATAAAAAAATTAAAAAAATTAAAAAAACATGCATGGGGTTCTTCTTAAAGCTAGTGAAACTGAGAAGTGTGGTAGCTTTTGTACCAGCAACGAAATGTGAGTTGACTAACAATCCTTACCAGTAAGTCAGTATAGTCACCTTACCCCGTGAAACTACGCAACTACTGGAATCTTCAGCAATTTTGTCCAACCACGGACTCCAGAACGACACTCATACACGCAGTAATTGCAATATTACTAGTTAGCGGTATCCACCCTAGCGCTACACAGCTCCTCTCTAATGACTTCACCCCCAACCACACTAGATAGGATAGAAAGGATGAAGTCCCACCGGTGGAACTAGCCGACCTATTCAACGTGGAAAAATAAGATATTAAACACTTCAAGATTCCAGCAAATATTTTCCAATACTCGCCCACCACTCACTCAGCCCAGCTGATTGCAATTGGTGAAGGCGCAAATGCAATGCCTAGCAGCGCTAAAAGACGCGGCAGGGCAGTTTAAATCTGTGTGCACTGTGAGTTTCTGGAGTTTAAGCTGACCTTACTTGAAGTTGCTTGTGTAAAGGTATTCCTGCTGACATTCTGCTGGGGCGACTGGTTTCACTTTTGTTGAGTTACTGGGCAGAGTATGCTTGGCCAAGCTGGTGCAGCTGCAACCTTTCCCAGAGTCTACTTAGTTTAGTTACATTCCCATTTGCTACAACATTCACACGGATACCACAAAGGCGTTGGCATTATGAGTTCAGCAAGGACAAACACGTTTGCATCTGCCAGAGTGAACTTTCATCACCAGGCCATTTCAAAACGCCAACGTTCTTATCCCTCCCTTTCCTCTTCCACATCTTCAACCTCCTCCTCTTCACCTTTGCACTCAAACCAACTCTCTTCTCCCAGACAACCTAGGAAGAAAAGGAGGAAGAACCAAGAGCCTTTTCATGCTAGAAAAGGTTCCAAGGGTTGTGTTTCAAATGCAGTGGTTTATTCAAGTGATGACCAACTGGTACCTAGTGATGCAGGGAAGGTGGAGAGTATGGTGGATGGTGCAGAGGGCATAGAGGAGAATATGGTGTTCGGATTATACCAGGAAGATGACCTGTACATGGCCTGGAAGATGGAAAGGTTGGTTTGCTGAATGATGTGTATTAATGCTATAAGGCCACACTGATTATATTTCCTGTTAGATATTTCCTGTTAGATATTTCCGCCCTCATCACTTTACCACGAATTGGGCAGAGAACACAAGAAAAATTAATTTTTAAAAATTCTTTTTCTATTTTTTTTCCTTTTCTTTCTCTCCAAAAACTGATACCCACCAAGTAAATATTCAGAAAGTCAAGTGTGCATGTCAGCCATTTCTGGTAGGAAATTGGCAGAATCTTCTTCACTCTGTCTGGCTATTTCCTTTACATTGCTAGTACATGTGGTGTATACTTGTTTTATGTTTGTTTTCACAACGCCCGCACATGGCGTGTTTTTGTTGTTGTTTTTAATGAAGAAATGTCAAACAGGAAATTTAATTGGTGTTACTTTAACCTGAGGCCATTGTTTAAAATTTGATTTTATTCTGTAGGTCAAACCACACCTTTGTTTTCTCGACACTCTCAAATAGCCTATACACTATTTGCATGAAGAACTCTTGTTTAATGTAGTATTATTCATTTCATCACATATTTCAGCCAAATTAGAAGCGTACCAGGGAGTTCCAGAACTGTTCCCTGTCCCAAAGGAGTCTTTAGTATTCTTCCTATCGAGATCTTCCACACCATCCTCCATCTCATCCCACACTCTGACCTATGTTCCGTCTCGCTGACATGTAGAGAAATGAACGCTGCAATAAGAGACTACTCGTGTACGCCTGCAGGCAGCAACCACATTCTTCATGGCATTTCCCCTGTGGTCAGTGAAACGTCATCTTTCCCATATGCTGACAAGAATTACTCCGATGAGAATGACTCTGTTGCTCCAGTTCATTCTAAGAGTAGGCAGGTGTCGAGTGTCATCAAGAGGTTTGAGAGTTTAGGTAAGGTTTGGGTATCAATTACTAAATAGGTAATTTCCTTCTGTCTAATATGAATATAGTGTGTATGCCAGTTTTATTAGAGCAGTACTGTCATGCAGGCCTAGAACCCATGATGACAGTATGTAGGCATAAAACCTATGACAACAGTCATGCAGGCCTAGAACTCATGACAACAGTCGTGCAGGTCTAGAACCCATGACTACAGTATGTAGACCTAGAACCCATGACAACGGTTGTGCGGGCTTAGAACCCATGACAACAGCATGTAGACCTAGAACCCATGATAACAGTTGTGCAGGCCAAGAATCCATGACAACAATCGTGCAGGCCTGGAACCCATGAATGAAAACAGTGTCTGTAATTATTTTGCATCTCTTTGATTGATAGTTTATTTTCAAATGAGGCATTTTGTTTTCTGAATTGTTGTGGGATGAGCATTGTCTCTAGTGTAATGACGTAGTAGCCATTGTTTGTTTTTTTTATTCTCAACCCATACTTAGGAATGTTGATGAAGCAGCTGACCATACTCCAGCCACTAGGGTCTCGTCTCAAACTAGCCTCCTTCTTCCTCAATAAAGTAGGCCAGCCACGCACAAGTACACACATACACACACACACACACACACACACACACACACACACACACACACACACACACACACACACACACACACACACACACACACACACACACTCACTCACTCACTCACTCACTCACTCACTCACTCACTCACTCACTCACTCACTCACTCACTCACTCACTCACTCACTCACACTCTCTTCTCAAAGTGTCCATATGCACTAGAAGGTGATTTAGAGTAATGATACTAATCTCTTAATGCACTCTGTTGAATGTGTTTGCCAAGGATCAGGGGGTAGAGTGGTGGAGCTTGCTAATCTGTAATGCACTTAAAGCATGATCACCTGATATCAGATGGCTCTGTATACGTCTGAGACAGTTAAAGATAGACAGTTAAAGACGTGTGGTCAACCAACAAAGCACAAAGTCAATTTAAGATTTCTTACACTGAGCTAGAGTTACCCAGCCACTGCTTTATCTCTCTTGATAGCTGAGTACTTCCATTCCTGTGAACCGGAGCCACTGGATCCCACCAAATCAATCACACCTGTCCTCTGAATGGAAGTGGCCTAAAGTAGGACAAAGTACAAAAATGCACTTTAGCTATTTTAATATTGTGCATTAAAAGTGGTAATACAATACTATATACATATTTTTAAATATACCAATTTATTTTTGTTTAAAGTAATGATCAAAAAAAGAAACAAATCTTTCTTTTTTTTAATTTTTGTATTTAGTAACTGAGAAAGAAAGGATTGATCACTCATTTCCAAACTAATATTTAAAAAAAAAGAAGATTTTTAAAATATTAATATTAGATCTTAAATGATTTCTGTATCTTCACTTGCTGACAACAGTCATTAAACCTTTAAGATCGTGCCAACTGCATATTTGAGAGCTGCTCCAAGTTGAAAGGGCTGACAAAAGTAGCAAGCTGTCATTTTGTGTACATAGTCAGAATCTTGTTACGTAGCAATTATAGTAAATATATTTGACTCCAATTCACCCTATGATGTTACTATTTGGAATTTACAAAATGCTAAAAATGCCTAAGTTGAAATTGATTCATCTCTAGTGGTCAATTGCTCTGAGTGATGCAGAACACACTTTATTTCATTGGCTCATGAAGCAAAAATATTAAGTTCAAAAGGATATGATAACATGTTGAACCTTTCAGTCAAACATTGAGATGTGACATCATACAACCTTTTAGAAGTAAACCAAATATCATATCTCCTTGTATGTTTGATATAACTTTATGGTAGTCAAAACAGCTAATGCCAACTGGAGGATGAACATCATCAACCTAGATTATGGGAGGGTGGAACACGTTGCTGGAACCATGGAGGCTAAACTTGCCTAGCCCTAGCCCTAGCCATGAATTTTATCATGGCTTGAAGTGAAACCCAGGCATATAGATACCTGAATAGGTGTGCTCAATCCTACATTTACCACCCCCAAAAAATGTGCATTTTAAATTAAGACGTGATCTATGACAAAGAAAACTTGGTTTTCTCACTCTCATCCACTTTTGATCAGTGCTGTCAACCACAAAATTTTGTAATAGGATATACTAAAACACTTAGTTCTTAAATGTTGGTTAGTTGGAGACACCAAAACAAACCAAACTACAGAACCACCAAGGGCACCACTTAGAGCCACCACAATTATGCACCACTAGCTGCAAGAGAGAAAGAGGAGGTGTCTGATTCATGGCCAACTAAAGAGCATTCAAATACAAGAAAAATTTTTTAAACTTTTTTCAAATTGACTGGTTAAAATCAAGGTTTAAAGAGGGTCATAAAACACGAAATCATAGTAAGTAAGAAAATTTATCGGAATAATTAGATGACCTCAGTGAAATTACTTTACAAAATCAATTATAACTTTAAAATGTCCTCTAAATGGCCTCCAATGTTTGGATATAGCTAATAAACGATAGACAACAGCTTTATATATATATATATATATATATATATATATATATATATTTTTTTTTTTATTTTTTTTATTTTTTAAGAATAATTTTTTTTTTTTTTTAATTGACCAAAAGCTTCCCCTCAACCAAATCTGAAGAAGATAATTTCAAGGTGCATTTAAGTTGTAGCAAGCACCTAGTGGACCAGCTATAGACAAGAGAACTTTATAACAGAAACCGTGGGGGCAGGAACCACTTGGAGACCCACGCCTTAAAAATACAGCATGGACCTCCATTTGTGTAACAAAGTATGTGAAAATACATATGTACTGATAGCAATTGTGTGTCACTCAGGCTGGGGACAACCTTTTGTGTTATTGTAGAGCAGAGCAATTATTCACTGGGGAGTTATATAGAAGACTGTGACACATGAGTGTATGAATTTATGTCTAAGCATATCATGTGTATAAATATTCACTGTCATTTGTCCACCCCCCCCCCCCCCCCAAAAAAAAACAAAAACATTAAAAAAAAACTAACAAGAAGATACCAGCCTTTTATCATATCCTCACTATAACAGAAAATTGTTGTCCCAGGTTTCTGGACAATCTCTCTTGAGTGCTCAGGCTCTAGTGTGCATGTATAACACATGGCTACATATCTTCAACACATCAAACTGTTTATTTTCCCTCTGGAATAAACGAATTGGACTAGAGAAAAGCCCACCAGACAATACCTTGCATACCTCACTTATGTTAGTATTTGTAGTGTGTGTTGCCTTATCTCGACCTGTACTACCTGCGCTGTGTTCCATCCTGTATTGACCTAGCTTGACTCCACCCATCAGATGCTGGTGCTGCTCCTGGGGCACTCTGCTGCCTACTTCAGCTTCGGTCGGCTCTTCTTCACCTTCATCCAGGGATGGCAGGACGAAGAGAAACTCAAGGCCTACGCTCTCATCCAGACTGTGGCCAAGTAAGTGGTTCCATGCCTGCTCTTTAGTGGTATTAGTGCACATGTATACATTTTCTCTCTGAGTTCCATGCCTGTTGTTTATTTGTTTGTATACACTCTCCCCTAGTTCCATGTTGGTTGTTTGTTTGTATACACTCTCTCTCCTACTTCCATGCCTGTTATTTGTTAGTTTCTTTAGTGCACACATATGTGTTCTCTCCTAGACTAGAGCAACGTGTAGAGAAGGTTCTGCACTCCTGTCCTGCATCTACTCCTCTCCTGGAGAGAAACATCCGTATCTTCCACCGCCATGTCCTCCTGGACCACGCCATGCATCTGGGAGAGAAGCGCTATGCCTTCTGGCTGAACCAGATCCTCAAGCCATGGCCCATCTCCTGCCAGGCCAGACTGCTCTACCTCATCACTGCACCGGAGGACAATGATGGTGAGTGGCTCACCACACACACCCTATACATGCACTCACTGGGTCTTGTAGTTAGTCATTGCAAAGACTGCCCGAGGTTGTAATAAGAGAGGGATAGAACGTTAACTACATACTTAATATCTTTGTCTCTAGTGCTTGTAATGAACACTTACTCTGATTGCTTCCAAATTTGCTATTGTGTAGATATGTGGTTGTGTCATGGGGTGTGAATGCAATATGGATTTAATTATAAAGAAAGGGTTGATTTGCTTCTTTCAACACTGGTATTTGGTTGATAAGAAGCTATGGTAAAACATGGCTTTCCCTCCCCTTTGAGGATATAATCCAGATATGATCTCATTGGTTGTGCTTCCTTGTATACTGTTGTTGTGCTTGTCATACAATTGATCGTTAGTGTGCTTGTCATGCAGATGAGTTCATTGTAGCTTGAAAGTTTTGTTCTTCCATTTCCATACTAAGTTGGAGTTACTAATTGCTCTCTCTCTTCCTCAGGATTGATTTCATGGACGGAGGTGTGCGGTTGCTCTCACTTGCAACACGAGTTTGGTACGGTGGACTTCAGTGAGCTGGCCAACAGCCTGAGGGTACTGCTCCAGCATAATCCTGATGATTGGAAGATGGAAAAGATTGTCAGCATTGTACACGAGCTTACCAGTAAGATGACTCACAATCAATAGCTTTTGTATGTGCACATCTATTGGTGGTATTAAAATGCCACTGGGGTAATCTATTGGAGGGATATTTGAGCGACTTGGCCAGGCCTGCCATTTGATCAAAATTGTCCTGAATCAGTATGCCAACTGCTGGATACCACTGTTCAATATGTTTGCATTATTCGGGGAAATAGTAGCAGCGGTATAAGTGTTACCTCAGAGCACTGCACTCTCAATGACTTGGTATTGTCCGACACTCTAGCCGACATCTGTGTCAGAGTGTCTTGGTACTCCACTGACAAAGAAATGATTATAAATGTTATTACCCAAAGCTCTCCAGTGCTAATTTGGATGCCTACGTATGACTGGAGAAATTTATCCCGCATCGAAACATGACCTAGATATGTAAGTGGCCTGTTTCCAATCAAGACAACACCATCTATGACATGACACTAAAGCATTGCAATCCTTGTCTTTGTGGTTGACCTGTGATCATTCACTTTTGGTGCAGTTATATCAATTACACACATGCATGCACACTCACTCACACACACACACACACACACACACACACACACACACACGCACACACACACACACACACACAGCCACCCCTAATAGTTGGTGTCTGGAGAATGTTGCGCAGCTGTTGATTCACTGTGGCCAGTCCATCATCAAAGGAGTGTTGGCCTCTAGGCTATCTAGTGGTTTCGTGGACGAAGTGTCAGTCATCTGCTTCTACCTGGGAAACACCTGCTGCTCCTCTCTGCACAAGAATGAGACACAAACAGACGAGGACCACATCAAGTAATGTGTTGTGAGGAGTGTTATGTCGCTGTGTGACTCTGTCACTATGTGTGTGTGTGGGTGGGTGTGTGTGGGTATTTGGTAAGGGTAAACTGTAATATTTGTATTGAATATGATTTCAAATTATGCTCCAACTAATTTATCATATCATTATTTTTGTACCCAGTCATATCAATGCCTTTGTAACCAACAATGATTTATTATTATGTAGCTGGTAACGGGGTGAAACACATGTAAAAATTAATTAGGAGGTGGAGGAGGGGGAGTTGTATTACCATACACCCATTAATTTATTGATTTTACTTGATCTAAATATTATAGCATAAACAGCTTGAGCTAATAACTATAGAACCTTGATTAGCCATTTGGAAGGATATTTGATGATTTCTTTTTGGTATCACCTAAACATGGATGTGCTTAGTCCTGCTAGTACTCCCCAACAAGAGAGCAAGATCTGTTAGCATGGACATTTAGTCATGGAGAGTCAGTAGGAATCTGATCTGTGTTGGTACAGGCTACTCTTTTAATCGCCAACAATATACTGGAAAAAATGACCCTCCAGTGACAGCAGTAGTGCTAGGCCAGTTGTTGATGATGTGGTTCAGCTGAAGGGGGGAGGAAGACCTTACCATAATGTATGTATTAATTTTTTTTTTTTTTTTTTTTTTTTTTTTTTTTTTTTTTTTTTTTTTTTTCATAATAGAACTATTTTGGAGAGAATATTATAGGTGATAAGTTTACTTGCTTGTCTTAAATTTATTTTTCAACTTGTATGCTTACCTACTAGGCTGCAAAACTGGCTATGCTAATGGGGAAAAAATGAAATGTAAATATTGTGAACACCAATATAAGAAAGGAATATATAAAATATAACAACAGAAACATTTTATGTCTGCCTGTTTGTAGGGAGTATGAAGAGAAAAAAATTAATTAGGATGGCTCTGTTGTCCAAGTAAGCTTTAACTGTGAGACCAGCTTTGATTATGTTTTATTATGTTAACATTGATCACCTTTCTATGTTGATTAAATCATTGCTGGTGTTCGTAAATCTACACTGTCAAGAAAAACTGTACAATATTCATATAAACTTGTTATAATCCACAGGTGGTTTCTGGAAGTTCTTCGTTGCATAATATATCTTTTGCCTCCAAACATCAGCAAGAGCTCCTTCATATCCAGTGTGGTGGAGAAGTGGCAGGATTACTTGGCCGCCATGTTTGAAGACTGCACACCAGATGACGAAGAATCTGATGAAGTGCATATTGAATTTTTGGGTGTTCTTGGAAATTTCACAAAGTTGTCTTCACGATTGATGCAATCTGTTCTTGAAGTTTCAGACATTTAATGATTCTGTTCCTCTCTTGTAGCTATCATCTTTTCCCCTATTTATCAATCATCTCTGTCAATATCATCATTTTGTGGTAATCTTTTTTATCTCCTTGATCTTAACTCCTCACTACCATGAATATACATTATCGATGTATTGTGTGTATTATGCATGTATAATACTGTATTCATCCATCATCTCATCAACAATACTGCCATTAAATCACTGCTAATTTTACTGACTCCACCAAATCTCCCACCATTACTCTATACCATGTTTGACTTGTGTATTTTACTATTTTCTCAGATTCGTGGACATACATCATTTCACATTATCACTTATTCATTTTCACATGGAAGGAAGTATTTCAGTCAAGGGCAAATAAGTTGATCTGGTGCATTTGCAGCTTGTGACATGTTCCATTACATTTCACCACAACTAAAATAAATTAGATCAATTAACATTTAATAATTAATATATGGCACTGTTCTACATGATTTATCACCTAGAAGGGCAAAGAGAGCCCAAGGCCATGCCAATGAAATTTATTAAAAACTATTAATCCTCCTGCCAAGTAACTATTCACCAACAGAAAGAAAGTCTGTTGTGTTTTAAGGACCACAATCCACTAACATCATCAATAATTAGGACAGTCATCCTCCCAACTCAATTTGCCTAGCTTAATGGTTGGTAAAGGATCGCCCGTTTAATTTTTTCTTTCTTTCAGTAAGGCTGAAAAAATGCTCTGAACACTGAGGGATAAAATAGAAAATGGTTGGTAGTTCTCTGATCTGAAGCAGCAGTTTCAATAAGTTCTGAGTAAGAATAAAATTAA